>JBAOKB010000025.1:0-77728 GCA_037044905.1 Hortaea werneckii | reverse complement strand
GGCGTTTGGTGTATTCACCCCCTCAGATTCTGCGGGCGTAGAGTTTTGGTCATCTAGGCCCATAGCCTTACTCTTCTTTTTCTTCCTCTTCTCTTTCTTCTTGTAAGCACTATAGGCCTTGTCCATCTCGTCCACATCCATGTCGCGGTCACCAGCCAAGTAAATATCGGCACCTGCGTCATGCATTGGCGGCGGTGAATCATCAGTATTTTGCTTAGTCTCCAAGTCGGCATTGCTTTCTTGTCTATCGGCTTCCATTGGTTGTCCCTCTTGTGTCGAGGCGGATGCCTGCTCGCCGGATGGTAGTCCATCTGCATTAGACTCCCCGTTTTGGGTATTCTCTAGGCTCCTCGCCTGATCACTTTCGGGTGCAGTCTGACGTCCTTTCTTCTTTTTCTTTTTGTTCGATGTGGTGAATGAGAAGCTAGGATCCTCACCAACTTCATTGAAGGTAGAGTTTTCATTGGAAGGCGAGGCCCGTGACAGCATAGACGGGTCAAATCCAGCAGTTTCGAGACTTTGAGCAATAGCGGCATCAAGGTCTTCCCCGGAAGCTCCATTTGGCCCCTCACGATCATTGGTCGCAGCTTCAGTGACCATGTTTGTTGCAGGTGTCGCTTCTCCAGTACTTTCTTCTCCAGCTTTCTCCTTCTCGGCCTTCTTGCCGCGTTTGGTAGTAGTCGCTGCGGACACTTCTCCCGGGTCCGCCTCAGGCATGGTGGCCGGCGGTGAGGCTCGCCTGTGATAATTAGGGTCTTTGACAACAAGGTCGGGGTCGAATCCGGAGTCTGCAAGCCCTGCCGCGAGAGTGGCAGCGAAGTCAATATCTCGACTCGGAGATCGATTCCCTTGGGACAAGCTTTGGCTTTCCTGTGGGTCCTCGTGGGCTGGAGTGGCTACCAGGTCAGACGATGGTGTCGGTCGCGGGAAGAGGTCCGTTTCTTTGGAAGGATTGTCATCTGGTGGAGCTTGGTCCCGGGTGTCAGTACCAATGCCGTCATCTAGACCTTTATTCGTTTCAACCAACATGTCATCAGTAGCAGGAGTCACGGTGGGCTGCGCATCCTCATCATTGTCCAGTCGCTCTACCTGAGAAGGCTCGTTTGTGTCGGTATCCGCCATGGCTTTGCCGGCTTTCTTTGCCTTCCGCTTCTCCTTTTTAGTTTGCTTGCTCGGAGTAGCCGGCCATTCATCTTGGGCAGCCAATGGGATATTTTGACTTTCTTGGCCTCGGGTAAAGTCAGACTCGTCAGCCTGCTCAGCCTGCTCTTTCTCGAGGTGTGCTTCTGCTTGCGGCTGAACATCTCCAGACGATTGTTGCAGCTGAACATCTGGACTAGCTGCCACCTCCCCTTCTAAGCTGCTACCATCCCGTGGCAAGCCATCTTCGGGCGGAGGCGCTTGATCTTGCGCAGTGTCATGCTGGGGAATGCCATCATCACGATCAGGCAACCCATCAGGCTCGTCATTGGCAGGGATCTCGAGATCAGCCTTCTTCGCTTTGCGCTTTTCCTTCTTTTTCGCTTTCTTCGTACTTAGAGTAGGCTGATCTCCTGGGTCATTGACGGCATCGTTAGACCCATCCTGGCCCGCTTGGTCAACGAAGGGTTGCTCATCTCGCTCGACTTGGGTCTCTTGGGCGGGCATGGTGCTCGACTCGTGAAGTACGGCCTGATCCTCCGCTGCAGTAGCAGAAGTCTCCTGGTCCGGTAAAGAACGTCGCTGCTCTTCGGCAGATTTGTCTTGCTCTTGGCCAAGCTGAGCATCTGGCGGAGCATCCTGAGAATCTTCATCCACAAATGCTGGGAACCCCGACTTTTTGGCCTTTCGCTTGTCTTTCTTCGACTTCTTGGTCGAAGACGGTTCAGGATCTTCCTCTTTCACCTCATTTGAAGCATCGTGTTGAAAGTTTGGCGCGATCGAATTGACTCCTTCAGCAGGTTGGTGATCAGTCATGGGCACGCCTTCCCCAACTGCCGGATCGTAGTTTGGGACGTCGCGAGCAGAATTGTCTGGCTCAGCATCTGGCCCTTCCTCAGGGTTTGCTTGGTTGGACGCCATGCTGGTATCCTCATGGAGACCAGAGCTCTCAGGGGGCTCTTCCACATCTGGTGCGTTGCCGCTCTTCTTGGCTTTGCGCTTTTCCTTCTTTGACCGTTTTACCTTGGACCCTGCAAAGTCATCTTTGCCCGTCTGCTCTGTCCCTACCATTTCTCTGCCGACTTGAGAATGGGTGGTGTCTTCTTTCTCTGCCTGTAGATCATTGGCAATTTCAGGCTGAGATGCCCGCCTGCCATGCTCCGTGTCCATGTGTTCTACAACGGGCTCGACGTTCTCTCCGACATTCGTATCGTCATGTCCAGTTTGCGCAGTATCAGGCACAAGCATGTCCTTATTCGCCTCTTCGATGGTCGGCAAAGTGCCAGATACATCAGCGTCGCGACCCGCTGCATTCTCACCTGCTTTGTCAAAGCGCGACTCTTGCTGCTGATCTGCTGCCTCGCCATTATCCAAAAAGTGGGCAGCGGCTGCTTCTTGAGCTTTCTTCGCCTTTTTCTTGTCCTTCTTGCTCTTTTTGGTTGTAGCGAAGCCTTCTTCCATCGTGGGCTCACGACTGTGCTCTGTGGTATCACGAGGTGCTTCGTCTTGGGCAACTGCCGTGGACTCCGGCTCCTGATCGTTCACGGCTCCGTCTTGGTCCTCCGAACGCAATTCCCCGCCCGCAAGGTTCTCAGCTACCGGCACATCACCTGCGCTTGGGAAACTTGTGGTTGTCGTCTGCTTGTCAGCTTCCGTTTCTTGATGAACGGTACCATCACGCTCTGCTGGCGCGGCCTCATCTGCGATGTTTTCCGCTTCTTTATCCTGCGACGGCTCTTCTTGCGGAGCTTCATTTGACACCTCCTCAAGTGAGGGTACGTCGGTGGACGGCTCATTTTTCTGTGCACCTGTCAAAGGCTCCTGGTCTGCGGACTGCAGTGGATCTACTTGTTCGACCGTAGGATCAGGTTCCGATTGAGCTAGAGCAGCCTGTTTCTTGGCCTTTTTGGCTTTCTTGCCTTTCTTGCCGGTCTGCGGCTCCGCCCAAACATCATCCGCAGTCTCGTTTTTTGCCTCCGACACAGCTTCATCCTGAGGCATGGCTTCATTTCCGTGCTCGTTGACAGGTGCCTCGGATTCCACGGGCGCAGGTCCCATAAGCGCACCATTCTTCTGCTGACTATCAGAAGCTTCGTCGGCAACTTCAGCAAAGTCGGCAACGGTGCCTTTCTTGGATTTTTTAGCCTTCTTGCCCGACTTCCCGTTCTGCGGCATTGACCAGATGTCTTCCGTAGTGGCCTCATTCGCTTCTGTCGCTTCAGCGGCTTGTGTCCCTTGAGTATCGAGATTTTCTGGCTCGACTTCCGGAATCGTACCTTCCTTGTCGTCGTACGGAATGTCTGAAGGCGGGGCGTGCTCGCCTGAGGCTGCCTCTGTGCCCTCTGGAACGGCAGCCTGCTTCTTTGCCTTCTTTGCCTTTTTGCTTTTCTTGCTGCTTGGTGTCTCCGCCCAGAAGTCTTCCGCATCAGGCTCTCTCGGCTGCTGAGCTTCAAAAGATTCATCGGGGGGAGTGTGCTCCGCTGGACCAGTTTCGTTATTGGCCACCTCTTCCTCTTTTGGCAAGACGTCTTTGGAAGTATCTTCATCGGCAGGCTTGTCGCTGGCATCCGGCGCGGCCTTCTGTTTCTTGGATTTTTTCTCCTTCTTGCCTTTCTTCGTGCTCTGTGGCTCGGACCAACCGTTCTCTGGGTCTGCATCCTGCGCCTGCGGGTCCTCAGGGATGTCGTCGACAGTGTTTTTGGAAGCTTGAGGCTCTTGGAGAGATTCGCGAGGCTCTGACAAGGCATTCTGCCGTCCAGAAGCGTCTTCAATCGATGGCTCAGGCCGCTCTTCGTTTCCACTGGATTGATATTCTTTGCCTTGATCGGTTTGGCGGTCTTCCAATTGCGAAGGTAGAGTCTCACGCTCTTCAGCACTAGCATCAGTTGCTATAATTGGCTCGTCTGATTTGAGTGGCGCTACATCGTGATCACGAGCAGACTCGTCCACGGCGGCGTCCTGCGAGAGGTTGACAGCTTCGTTATCTTCGGGGGGAGTCGCTGCCGGCGCCTCGGCCTCAAGCGCGGCCTTTTTGCTTTTCTTCGCCTTCTTCTTTTTACTTTTAGAGCTGAAATCTTGCAGATCTTCTTCCGGTTGAGGCTCTCCCTTGAAGTGTTGGTCATCCTGCTGGACTGCGTCCGAGGGCTGCTCGGCCTTCTCTGAAGTTTGGGCGTGTGGATCAGAGACATGCTCGGGTTCTGTAATTTCTGCGGTCTGTGCCTGATCGAGCTCGTTGGGCTCGCGGTCATGTTGCTGGCTTCCCGCTGGGGATGTTGAGAAGGGGTGAGACTCTTCAGCGCGATGGTCGCTCGAAGGCTTGTCTTGATCCTCTTTCTCGGCCCCCGCAGTAGGCTCGTCTCCTGCAGGCACGGCGTTTGCGGTGGTTAAAGGGTCCATACTGCCTTCATTGACTTGGGCTCCTTCCCCGGAGTCAGCAGCCTGATCAGCCTTTCCGCCATCTTCCGGGGGTTCTGCTGATGCACTGAGCACATCGTCCTCCAATGCAGCCTTCTTGCCCTTCTTGCCCTTTTTCTTCTTACTAGGGACCTGGAAGCTCTGCCATTCCTCTTCCGCAGGCTGATCATTCGTAGGGACCTCTTCCGCCGATTTCTGTTCATCAGAGGCCTCCTTGAGGTTTTGATCAGTGTCTTTGCTGGCGGAAAGATATTCCTGGTCTACCGGAGCATCACCATTTTGCGGTGTCACTTCAGGTTCGATCATCTCCCGCGGGACTTCAGCGTCCTTGGCATTGTCGGACTCCGCTGTCGTTGCACCGCTTGGCTCTCCCTGAGTAAAGGTCTCCAAAGCCGTTGCATCTGCGTTTTCGTCGACCCCGGCTTCGCGTTGATCTTCAACAGGCTTCAATTGCTGCTCTTCCCGAGGGATGTCGGAGACAGCTGCCTCAGCTTGCTTAGACTTCTTCCCCTTTTTCTTCTTCTTGCCTGTTGGTTGTTCCGACAATTCCGCTTCTGGATTTCCTTCTTGGGTAGCGGGCATTTCGTTGGCAGAAATATCCTCGACTTGGCCAGTGGCAGGGGATCCGGTTTCATCGTCATCGAGCGCAAATGACTTCGCTTTCTTGCCTTTCTTGCCCTTTTTCTTGGCCCCAGAAAGCTCCGCCCACTCATCCCCTGCAGCAGCTTCAGTACCGACCGGTGTGGGGGTTTCCGACGCTGGGAGGCCTCCATCGCGCGTTGAATCTTGAACTACCTCGCCCTTGATTGGAGCATCTCTCTGTTGCTCCTGATCATTCTCTGGGCTCTGGCTGTTTTCAGGATTCTCGATGGTATCTTGCCTGTCACTAGATTCGTTTTCTTGCAATTTTTCCACTTCAGGCTCTGGCTGGACTTCCGCTTGAGCTTCCGCCTGAGGCTCCAGCTGTGTATCTCCAGTTACCTCGGGGATCGTAGCCGGCGGCTCTTCAGAAGCTTGCCCATCATCTTGCGCATCCTTCTTGCCCTTCTTACCCTTCTTCTTTTTCTTGCTGCTAGAGGTAGGTTCCGCCCATTCCGTCGAGGCATCCGCTTCCGTAGGCCCGACGGCTGCGTCAAGGTTTTGCTGATCCTGTGTCTCAGCTGGTGCTTCCTGCGGCTCGGCTAATTCGGCGGGTTCAGTGGCACCGACTTGCTCAGATGCTTGAATCTCTTCTGGAGATGCCGCCTTGGCTTTCTTTCCCTTTTTCGATTTTTTCTTGCTTGGCTGAAGTTCTTCCGTCGCTTGATCCGCATGGTCAGGCTGATCATTCGATTTGGCTACATCGTCGTCGGGAACGTTCTCTCCGCGAGATGCTTCTTCGCCACTGAGCTGGGGCGCAGGCAATGACTCCCCGGTATGCACAGCGGTAGGTGGAGGTTGCTCCTGCGAAGACTCGTCCAAACGAGCGCTCTCGGCGGCAAGCCCGGAGGTTGGCGGCTCTTGTTCAGAGGTGAAGTCTCTCTCGTTCTCCGCGGCCTGGCCATGTGCCGTTGGATCTTGCAGGTCTAAAGGACGCTCTTTGCTTTCTTCAACCAGTCGAGTCTCGGTCTCAACACCCTCCTTTTTGTCTGCAGGCTGTTGGTCAAGAGCTTCGCCCGCCGGGCCTGCGTCCAAACCTTGAGGCGCTTCTTCGCCCTTGATCTCGCCGGGCGTCTGATTCTCAACACTGTCGTCTTGCGGGGGTGTCGGCTCGGCAGAAACTGAAGAAGGCTCTTCGGGCAACTCAGCGGCGCTCTTTTTCGCCTTCTTAGCCTTCTTAGCCTTTTTCTTGGAGGATGAAGAAGTCGGCCATTCTTCCTCCATATCTTGGTTCTCTGTGAGCTGTTGGGCCTCTGGCGGTGGCTGACCCTCTGTTTGACCAGCGCTCTCAATGTTCGGCTGCTCTCCAGAATTTTCTTCAGGCTCCGCTCTTTCGAATGTTGGCTGCTCACGAGATACGTCTCCAAAATCGGCGGGCTCGACTGGATTAGCGGGCTCCTCTGAAGCCGCCTTCTCCCCAGCGTCGGTTTGAATGGCATCGTCGGCCAGTGATATATCAGGTTGCTGCTTCGACTTCTTCCCTTTCTTGCCCTTCTTCTTAGTCGTTGGCTCGCTCCAGAAGCTCTCGGCATCTTCAGCTTGCGGTTCCTGGGCAGGCTTAGACTCTTCCGTGATAGCAGCATCTGGGGCTTGGGTCTCCTCCGCCGCTGGTAATGTGGAGACCTTCTCTTCATCGGGTGTATGGGCTTGAGAGGACTCAGTAGACTCTTCGCCAGGCCAGGCTCCGACCATTTTTGACTTCTTTGCTTTCTTGCCCTTCTTTTTGGATGACGCGGCAGGCTCGTCGTCAAGCGTATTGCCTTCTGCCGATGTGGCCTCAGTCCCAGCAACTTGCTCGATCGGGTCTGCCTCTGCAGGAGGAGCTGTATCTTCAAAGGCGGGCGCACTTATGGCTCCGTTGTTCTCATCAGCAGGCTGGGCTGGCTCTGGCTCTGGCTCTGGCTCTGCGGCACGAACTTGCTCTTGCCCAGCTGCCTCGTGCTCCGTTTGATTATTCTCTCCAGCCAATAACCCCGCCGCTGCCGCTGCCAACTCCGCTGCCTTCTTCGCCTTTTTGTTCTTTTTTGATTTCTTCGAGCTTGAGGGGAACTCATCCTCGGGAATCGCAGAAGCTGCTTCTGGGGGGTTTTCTGGTTCAGTCTTTTCCATGGTAGGTCCGTCGTCATGCTGAGCGTGGTCTGGGGCATGTATAATGGGTTCTTGATCATCTTCTGGGATCTGATCTGTTGTCGGCGCGAGAACACCTTCTGCATCTCGTGAGGTCTGCAAGTCCTCGGCAGCTGGAATACCGGGAGCATCGATTTTGGGTGTGTCATTGGCGTCTACGTTTTCTTCGGAGGTGATTGGCTCCTCTGGGTGAAAAGATCGCGTCATCTCTTCTGGTGCAGCTGGCGCGTCCTTCACCCCATCAGCGTCCCCGGACATTGGCGCGCTTTGGTCATCTTCAGCAGGAGGAATTTCGAGGGCAGGTGGCGGCTCAGAAGGCTCTTCCTTCGGCGCAGCAAAGTCTTCCTCAGTCTGCTGGCGCTTGGCCTTTTTCTTGTCTTTCTTACTCTTCTTTTTGGACTTTGAGGGGCTTGTATCCTCGGCTTGGGCTGAAGGGGCGTCCTCATGAGGTCCTTCGGGGACTTTAGCCTCGTTGAGAGGCGTCTCCTCGGAAGGGACTGGTTGCTCATCGATTTGTTGCGCGTCCTTTACATCGGTGGCTGGTTGCTCGTCGATTTGCTGCTCGTCCTTGACATCGGTAGCTGGTTGCTGAGACTCATCCTCCGGCCGCTGCTCGTGCTCTTCGGGTTCCCAAGCCTGCTGTTGCTGTTGCTGTTTCTTCTTCGCCTTTTTAGCTTGCTTGCGGTTCAGTTTCGGTTCGGAGACAGCTTCCCCCATCTCTGCATCTGCTGGAAGCTCATCCTTGCCTAGTTGCTCCGCCGCATCTAAACTCTGGTCTTCCTTTTCGGGCGAGCGTTGTAGCGCTTCTGGATCCTCGACGCTGCGAGACGTTTCGAACTGCGCGGCTTGGTCCTGCTGCTCTGAAGAAAAATCTGGTGTAGTAGGCTGGGTATTGTCGACGCCAGTAGTGTCTGCGTCCTTTCTCGGTTCAGTCTCAACTGTCTCCGGAACATCGGTTGAGGGAGCGACCTGGGCAGCTTCCGCTTCAGCCTCGTTTGGTACATCTTCCACGGCTCCCTTCTTGCCCTTCTTGCCTTTTTTCTTCTTCTTAGAGGAGCTTGCTTGTTCTTGCGGCGGGGCTTCTGTGCCAGCTTCAGGTTCTTTGTTCTCGAGGTTGGAAGCAGCTGAAGCTTCGTTCTCCTCAGGCATTTGGAAAGCATCTTCACTCTCCGCAGCCTGTTCACCCTCGTGACCAGAGGGCGCGTCTTCAAACTTGTCTTCTTTCAAAGCATGATATCCCAGAGCTGCAGCGCCACCAAGCACTGCAGCACCCGCGACAGCCTCCGCCGCTCCGCCGTGTTGATCTTGTTCTGAGCGCTCCGGGTCTTGAGGCGCAAGCTTCTCAGGCGACGACAACGTCTTCTCATCGACACCCGTCGAGGCTTCTTGGAAGGGCTCGCCAAGCGCGGGCGGGTCGGAAGTCTGAGGTTCAGGGGCACCACTATGCAAGCGCTCATCTTGCTCAAAATCAGCCCAGGTGTAGAATTGAGGCTCTTGTCGCTCTGATCTCGGCTCAGTATCCTGAGGGAACTCGACAGCTTTTGGAGTCGTCTGCTGCGAATCAAGATAGTCTTCGTCAGGCTTGTAAGCATTCGCGTGATCCGTATCAATGGTCAACGACCGGTTCCGCTCTGGTGAGAAGTCCTCAGCAGCGGAATGCCATTCATCGCTGCCTTGCACACTAGAGGCGCGGCTCGAAGGCTTGCTCGAGGGCAGGCTTGGGAGTGTCTCTTCAACTTCTGGGGTTGGGCGGTTTCGCTCCACCAGATACAAGGGTCGAATTTCTGTAGAAGAAGGACGTGGTTTCTTCTGCTTCGAGGTTGGAGTCGTCGGGCTAGCAGGTGTAGTTCCACCGAAACTAGCCGACCGTTCTTTTGACTGCTGTCCAAAGGGGAAACGCAAGGGAACTGCCGTCGAGGACTTAGGTCTGCCAGGTGGAGTTTGTCTTGACATGATGTCCGTAAGGGAAGTAGGCGACTCTGGCCTTGAGCTTAGCAAAGCTGGCAAATCGTCTACTGCCATGTCTTGCTCTCGCTGTACTTCTCGAGACTGCGAGTCGGGAAGTGGGGAGGGTTCAATGACTGTGTTCGTGTCCTCGTCTTGTGGGAAGCCCTCTGGATCTTGAAGGGCTACGTCTGGCGCTGACTTCACACCATTGTCAGGCGCCGAGTCTACCGCTCCAGCAGAAGCAGGAGTGCCGATGTCCTGCTCAGTGCTGGCTTGTGCTGGGGCGGAAGATTCTGGTTGACTATCGGGTAGAGGCGGCAGATGCTCTACCCGACTCCCTAAAAAAGACTGGTCTTTGGAGTCGCGATCTTCATCAGTCCGTCGTCGACGATGATGCCTATGTCCGCTTTCGCTGACGGGAGATCTATGATCTTCATCGTCGTAGTTCCTCGATCGAGCCCTACCTCCTGGCTCGCTCCGCGATTCAAGGACATCATCGTACTTGCTAGATCGACGACGCTCCCTACTGTCCTCATCTCGGCTTGAGCGGTGACGGCGTCTAGATTCTGAGGTCGTGCTTCGCGCGTCATCATCTTCGCCGTTCACAGAACCTTCCCGATGCTTTCGCCTACGATGCTTCCGCTCCGCGTCCTCTTCGTCATCGTTTCTGCTGTCACGAGAGGAGGTACGGTTGAGAGGAACGCTATCAGTGGACTTTCGGCTGAACAAACTGAACAGACCACCTTTCTTTTTCTTTTCAACAGGCGGCGAGGCGTCTCTATCACGTCTGGATCTTGATGAGGTGACAGAGACATTGTCATCATCCTCACGGCGCGACCTGCGTTTGGCAGCCCTCTCACTCGCGAAAGAGACATCAGCCGGTTCGGATGCAGCGACAGAGCGCGAGTCGTCGAAGTAGTCTGGGTCATCAGCGTAACCAAAGTCAGAGCGCGCCTTGCTGCGAGAGGCCTTCCGTCGGTCTTCCACAGGCTCAGAAGCGACTGAACGCGAGCGACGCTCTGGCGACTTCTGACGTGGACTATCGGCGGCGCCACGGTGAGAACCATACTCAGCGTCTTGAGAAGGGAACTCAGCAGATGGCTGTCCATCGCCATTGACGTAGGATTCAGGCTCTGCAGTGGTAGTCTTCTCTGCGCCGCCTGTGGATTGCTCGCCAATGTAATCATTGTAATTCCATTCGGATCTCAATGGAGAGCTGGCTGCCGGCTCATTAAACCGCCCGCTATCCCGCTTCTTCTTTTTCTTGGATTTCTTGGTGTCGCTGAACTCAGCAAATGGATCTGCCTCCTGAGGTGTCGTGGCTGGCTCGTCTTTGAAAGGATCTGAGGCTTCTGCAGCAGGTGCATCACGGGTCTCGGGTGCCTGCTCCTTATCCCACACGTCGGAGAAAGATTCTTCGCGGGCTTGCTTCTTGCCCTTCTTCCCCTTCTTTGAGCTTGAAGTTGATACTGAATCATCTTCGGGCTGCTCGTCCGTCGAGGCGATACCTGCGATCGCGGCACCGCCGGCAACACCTGCTGCTGCCATGGCAGCAGCATCTGCGAATCCTTGTTTCTGAGCCTCCTTGTCGCGCTTCTTTTGCTCCTTCTTGCTGAGCTTGGGTGCCTCAAATTCCGCTTCCGGATCGGCCTCTGCAACAGGCGTGTCAAAGGACTGCTCCTCAGGTTGCGTTTCCTCTTCGTTGGCAGCACTGGGTACACTTGGGGCAAACGGGTCAGGCTCACCACGAGCAAGAGCCTTTTCTCGCTTCTTTTGGTCCTTCTTGCTGAGCTTGGGCATTTCGATTTCCGGCTCGGGCTGTACCTCTGCCTCGGGCTGGGGTTCAGCAGCGTAAGATTCTGCGGGCGGTGTCTCTGCAGGAGCCTCGACTTCCTTGGTTTCTTCAGCAGGGCTTGGAGCAAATGGATCCGGCTCTCCACGTGCGAGTGCTTCCTCTCGCTTCTTCTGATCCTTCTTACTGAGCTTTGGCATCTCAAAGACCGGCTCCTGCTCAGGCTCTGGGGCGGGAGACTCAATAGCTTGGGGTTCCGTGCTTGCCTCTACTTCTTGAGACTTGCCGGCGTCTGGAGCAAAAGGATCCGGCTCACCTCTGGCCAAAGCCTTTTCACGCTTCTTCTTGTCCTTCTTGCTGAGGGTCGCAGGGAAGTAATCATTTGTATCTTCCTGGACTGTCGCGCCTGGCTCATCGCGTGGGGTTTCAGTCGGCTCGCTTGGTGGAAGTTCGACCTCAGCGGCACCTGCAGTCGGTGTTGAAGGCTCTTCGTTTGTGTCAAACGCACCCTTCTTCGCCGCCTTCTCCCGCTTCTTCTTTTCTTTCTTAGTAAGCGGTGGTTCCCAGGCTGGCTCTTCAACCGCTTTTGGTGTCTCAGCGATCTCCGCTTCTTGACGAGCTCTACCGGCCTCTTGAGCCATGGACATGGTCTCACCATAGACATCATCGTCAAAAGCTCCTGGCATGTGACTTGGCTTCTCGAAAGCCGGCGTAGGCTCATCAGTCTCGCCTTCAACGTAGCCACGAACAGCCGGCATGCCTTCTGTGCCAGGTGAATCCACAGGGAAAGCTGTGAAGTCCGAAACGGACTCGGCGAAAGGCTTCTGATACAAAGGCGGTGTTTCGCCCTCGCGGGGAAGGTCCTTCTCACCATATGCTCGTCTCTCGCCGTTTTCGGGCTCGACAACGACTTCATCAACATTGCCTTCCGGCTTCGCGTGGGCTTCTTGAGGAAGATCGTGTTCGCGAATGTACGCCTCCCTCTCCTGGTACGAGTCTGGGGTTGGGGGATCATAGCTATGAGTTTTGTTCTCGCCCCATGAGATGCTTCGACTACGCCTTCTCCCTGCAGGCTCTGGGACATCCTCTACGTCTTGTGCCTGAGCGAGCGGACTAGACGGCATCGAGCCCTTGCCTTTCACGGATGACGTGACACTGCCAGGGGGAGTTGGGGCAATGACGTTCAGTGCTGGTACGCCGTATGGCGCATGCTTGCTCTTGCCCGAGGCCGTTCCTTGGGGGAAAGTTGACGGATCATCCGATTCTGTTGCATGCCAAGATCGGACTTGATTATCATCATGCGCATCAGCGACCTTGGTTTTGCCACCTGAGGGCTGAGAGAGAATATCTTTCGGTGCAAAGAACTCAGCTTGTGACGGTGCAGGCGCCTGATAGTAATCGTCCATCTCAGCGACGACTTGGTCAGCAGTCTCACGGTCCACATCGTCAGACCTTGCCTGTCTCGAATTGCCACGCTTGCGACTGAAGAAGTCGCGGTCATACAAGTCGTCATCCATCATCGGCGAACCAGAACTCTCATCATTTGGCTTGATCTGGCGGGAAGCATAACTGGATTTGTCGTCTTGGATCGGGTGGTACAGCGCTTCTCCTTCTGGGTATTGCCCTCTCTCACGCTCGCCGTCTGCGTCCTTTTCGCGCTGTTTTTGCTGCTTTGAGCCAGCGACTACGGCTCCCACAGTAGCCGCGGCTGCTGCTCCAGCTGCTACCTGTCCCCATGGGGCAGAGGAGGACTTTGAACCTTTCCTAGACCGTGAGCCTTCTCGACTACTGGGCGCGCTTCGCCGGCTCGCCTGTTCGCGCTCAAGATCATCGCGTATCTCCGCCTCTCTGCGCGCCTTGGCAGCCTCTTCGGCAGCTTGAGCTTCGCGTTGTCGATTGGACTCCTCCTGCCTCCTGGCGTCTTCGGCAAAGCGTGCTTGCTCTTGATGATACGCATCCTCTTGCTCCCTCCGCATCTGCAGTTTCCGCTCCTCCTCTCGCCTTTCTGCCTCGATTCTCTCCCTTTCACCACGGATCTCAGCCGCCCGCCTGTTTTCCTCCTCTCTCTTGCGTCCGACCTCCTCTTCCCGCTTTCTAGCATCCTCCTCCTTTGCGAACCTTTCGGCTTCTTCCTTCAGCGCCCTGGTCCGATCCGCACGTCTCCGATCCTCATCATCTTTTCCGCTTTGCCTGCGCTCTTGGCGGTCTTCCTTGCGCTGCTGCTCTTCAGTCAGACCAAAGCGGACATTACCCACTTGGTCTTTGGATTTGCGCCCAGAGCTAGAACCAGCGATGATACTTCCCGCAGCCAAAGCACCAGCTCCAATAGCAGCAGCATCAGAGAGCCCGAAACTTGAGCGAACGGGACTGGATGCTGTTCTCCTTGGCGTTGGTCGCTCGCGCGTCATATCTTCATCGCGAACGAACGCCGGTGAAACAGGTGCTACAGGCTTAGGCTGCTGAATCGGTCCTGGTCCGGGCCTGCTTACCACAGGCTCATCGAGATCCCAGCCACCAGGCATAGAGGAAATCTTTGAGCCTGCCTCTGAAACGGGACGTGGGTCGACATATTGCATGGGTTGCTGATTCTGTCCGCTGCTGCTGACCGAAGGTGTTCGCTTGGTGTTTGCAGTCGGAAGGGGTCGGCCGGTATCATCCTTCATCATGTTCCCCACCCCTGCCGCGGCTGCACCAGCTGCCACTCCGGCCCCAATTTGGCCAACTGAGAAGGAGTCGGGATGACCAGGGGGCAATTTGGCGTCCTGTGAGACGCGTCTATCACGTTTCTTGTCCTTGCCTCCCCATCTCCATCCCCAAGCGTTCAGACCGTCGCCAGAAGATACGGAGTCCATGCTCTGGCGATGAGAGAGTGTGGAGCCCCCGAAAGCCAGGCCGTCATCCACGCTCGATGCATCGTCGGCGTCAGAAGGAAGCTCGTCTTCCCAGTCGCCTTCGGTCTCACTGTCCACTACTCCGACTCTTTTGCTGCGCCTCTTCTGTCCAAGCTCAGGCCTACTCCCGCGCTTACTCACTCGGTTGCCTTTTGACGCCGCTGAGAGAGCCGCAGCCGTGGCACCGATCCCGGCAACAGTTGCGGCAATGTGTTTGTCCGAAGATTTCCTTCTCACTCTCCTCCCAGATCCTTTGCGCCTCAAAGGCAAGGACTCCTTGCTCTGAAAGACTTCACTGCCGCCAAATGCCATATCCGGATCGGAAGAAGAGCCAGAGCCGTTGCTGAAATTGAAGAAGCCCTTGCTGCTCTTGGCCTTCTTGTGACCCCTGCTGCCCTTCCTGGGCTTTCGCTCGTTGCTCCTAGCAGGCGAGAAGAAGCCACCGAAGAAGCCACCGCCCTCAGCATTCGAGCTTCTCCGACTGCTGGCTGGGGATCTACGGCCTCGTCTGGGCTTACGCTCAGTGAAACCAAAGATTTCTCCAAGGCCCGGACTACGACTGCCCGAGGAGCTGCTACTGCTACGGCTCCGCGACTGATGTGGACGGACAAAAGCGCCATTCGGCGAACTGCCGCGCCTGTGATGCATTGCTGCAGCGCCAGCAGCTCCAAGAGCAGCACCTGCAGCCACACCACCAAAGCCACTGCTCCTGCGATTCTGCGACTCGGAACGAGAACGAGAGCGCGAGGTGTGATGCACGCGCCTCTTCTCAATGCGACCGTCTTTCGTACGAACAGTCACCCAATTGGCTCGAGGTTCCTTGCCACCGATTGTCCCATACTCGCCTCGGCGCCTTTGCTCACGGCTCGAGCTTCTGCTCCGTCTACGGGCAGCAGAAGAAGCGCGGTGGCCGGACTTGACGCTGTAGACGTCATCAAAGTCTTTCTTGTCGTTAAAGAATGCGTTTGCGCCTGCCGCCAGTCCAGCCGCGCCAAGCCCAGCTGCCAGCATGTCGGACTTGTCGAAGCTACTGCTGCGTCTCCATTTCGAGTCCGTTTGGGCATAATATCTGCTCTCCTTGTCCACGCGTTGCTTCAGTGAGTCTCCGCTGCCTTTCCGCCTCAGGGCATCATTGCTTCGGCGTCTCCTTGGGTCGTAATGGTGCTTTCGAGGAGCCATGAATGAAGTACTTCTGGGGTCGAAGCAATACTTGCAGACACCAATGTACTCGGTGTAATCTTCCATCTTCGCAACGTCTTCCGGGCTAGAGATCAAGTTCAGCAAGCCGTCTTTGAAGCGACTGATAGGTCCACGATGCTCATGATGGTGGTGCATGTGCGGGCCCATCATGCCACCACCTCGACCAGGGCTGGCAAGGTATCCTGGACGTGGCGGCAACTGAGCTGAAGACATGCCAGCAGCGCTGGTGGCGTAGCCGGGTCGCTGTGGCGCTTGTGTCGTTCCATAGAAAGATTGGCTCTCCATCCTGTTGTCCGCGCGCTTCTCGTCGTATCGATTTTTAATGTCGTATGCAGCGTATCCGGCGGCAGCGGCGCCCGCCGCTGTGGTCGCGTAGCCTGCCAAGTTAGCGTTTGACTTACCTGATGAGCCCTGCAAGTTAGTACCTGGCCGAGGGGATTGTTGAGAGGGATGTGAGTAATAGGTATCGCCCGAGGTCGCTTGAGCGGGAAGAGGACGTCCGGGTGCGTAGAAGGAGTCAGCTTCGCCTCTTCTCGTGCCCGATGGCGCCGTCTGCCCTGCCATAGTGCCATAGAAGGAGTCTGCATCTCCACGAGCTGAAGCACCGCGTGGGGGAGTACGATCGCCTTGTACGGAAGATGTGTAGAGATCTTCGGTGGATGCAGCGGCTGAAGGATCCGTCACGCTTCTGTTGAATTTCTTCTTGGGGTCAGACGGAAGCATGCCAGCGGCGCCCGCAGCTGCCGCAGACATTTTGCCCAGCTTCGATGGCTTGCTAGAGCTGCCTGAGGACGTTTTGCCTGGTTTTGAAGGTTTCGAGGACGGTCCAATTGTGTCTGGCTCCGCAGTGAACGGGACAGGGCTCACTTTACCACCGTAGAAGTCGGCAGCTGTTCCATTGCCGGTATCCTGAACGGGATTCGCCTCAGAGCTTGCCGCCACAAGATGCGTATCAGGATTTGCCAGCATATTTGGCGTGCGAGAACGTACACCGGGCTGCTCATGTACGCTCTGCCCTTGGTCTAAATAGTAATCGGCGGCGTGGCCATAGCTGTCTGCCCTGTTCGGGCCCATCTGGGGGCGGGTGTAGGTGCTCGGGTTCTGATCTGGGAATTGATGCGCGGCATCCGCCGTTGGCAGTCCTCCGGACATGTAGTAGTCATTCTGACCCGATGCGACAGCCCCGTTGCCATATTCAAAAGCAGGCCCACCAGCAAATTGCCCAGGAAACTGTTCAAATGACCCCATTGCCGGTATACCCCTCTCGCCATCCCTATCGCGTGCCTTGCCTGCGCTAGACCGGTCCTTCTCTCTGTCGCCCGCATATCCGCCAGCACCTTCCCTCTCGCGCCTTCTCTGTTCGCGACGCTCCTGTCGATCTCTGCTGCGGCTCCGGCTGCGGCTTCTCTTCTCCGATCTCGAGCTCTTCTTCCGTCTCAATCCGTCCTCACCACTGCGTCTGCTTCTTTTCTCGCTCTTACCCGCCACGCTCTCGTCCTCCCATCCATCCTCATCGTTCAACATCCTCAGTGTGCTTTCGGTCAATGCCGGCGGTCCGTTGCTGGTTCCAGCCCGAGAGGTTGGCGCTGTCGCGTATATAGAGCTTCCCGTCCTACTAGCAGTATCGTCGTCTCCGTATCCGCCCTTGGAGCTCTTGCGCCGCCTGTGCTCTCTTTCATCGTCTCGTCCATCCCGGTCTCGATCTCTGCGCGATGAGCCGGCAGCAGGTGCGCTTGTTACACTGTCGCCGCTCCTACCACTACTCTTCTTGCGCCTATCGCCAGATTCTCGGCCGCTTTTGCCGCTGTCGCTGCGGCCGGTAAATGCGGCTTTCCACATGTTTCTGGGCGGTGATGGACGGTCCTGTTGTCCCTCCCGATTGGTGTTTTGTTGTGTAAATAATGTCGATGTTGCGCACAACGCTGTGTAGGAATCGCGTGTGCTGCCTCAGACCTGAAGCTATGTCGCTTCACTGCGACCTTAAGGTTGTAATATGAAGTCGTTATGCGACCACTTTCGGTAGCTTGCTCGTCGGTCGCGTAGTTTCCGCGTCGTCGGTAAAGCTCCAAACAATCTCGCTAGCTTCGTCGTTAAGCTATACTACAGCTTTACAATTCATTTTGTGATGACTCTGATGCTACAATTCGTCCCGAATGAGGTTCGGAGGATCGAGACGACGGTACCTTGGTAGGTCGGTAAGCGGCGAAAACCTGTTGGACGCCAGCGCAGACGTGCATATAGCTGCATACAGATCGACTGTGCCAAGATCGGGGCTCGATGGCTGGGTGGCAACGCCCGAAGTTTTAGAGAGCTGCGTGGGCAGGCCGCGCTAGCGCATCACCGAACAGCGAGGTATAGTACAGGTTTGACAGCCGAAGTTGATCAAAGGGTTGAACGAATACATTACAGAGCTACGATATGAGCGGTGTGATGACCTTCATAATACTCGCATGGGTTGACCAAACGAATAAGCTCAAGCTAATGGGAAGGATGAAACACTGGGCAGGTGTAATCGTGCCCAATTCTGCCACTGACCGTTCGAGCCGTTGTATGTAAGCCGATAGTAAAAGATGGAATATGGTCCTCGCGATGCCTAGGTCGTCCACCGCACATATTGCTTCATGGAGACGACATTGGAGTCTTGCCTGTAAGACCCGCTAATGAATAGAATGAGGGCCAGTGCAGTTGCAATCAATATTCGATTTGAACTAGGATGCGTTGTAGGCATTAAGTGCACTTTCCCTGAATGGAATAGTGCTTTTGCTCCAACCCTCTAACCCTTGCCAACCCTTGCCAACCCTTATTTGACAATGACTTCCACGGCAATGTACATAGTAGTCGTCTATGAGATGTCGTATGAACCATGCAGTGATGAGATAATTCACGTGCTCTCGATGAAAAGTTTGTCATTGACATACAGGACGAAGTGCATGTAATTTTCCCAGTAGTGTACATATGTTTTGAAAGCTGAAGCTCTTTTGAAAGATGGCACATGAATTCGCCTTCATCACAACATCTGCTCTACTCACCTTGTACAAATTTTCTTGCTCTTTTTAAGGGCACAAGGCTTTTCAGTTTGAATCAATATTTATGAATCTGTCCAACAAGATAAATCACTTGCGCTCTCTGACCGTCCAATCTTCCCATCGCCTCCTCTTAAATCAAGTTCCAAGTCCAACTCTGCTTACACTCGTATCCCTGTCCACCGGTGTAAGTGGCCCAGGTGTTAGAGTCAAGCGCACTGCTGTACAGCGAGCAGATGGTGCCATAGGGGACGCCATCCTTGTGGAGGTACGCAGCGTTGAACATACGGCAGGACGACTTGCTACCGCTCTGAGCCTTGTTCTGGGCGAGAGCGTAGTCGCTGCAGACCTGTGGGTTGAAAGGTCCCGGGAAGAAGCGCTGGCCCATGTTGTATTGAGGTGCGTTGATTGCCTTGCCGCCGCAGTTGTGGCCGTTACCCCAGGGGTGGTTGGGAGAGGTGGAAGGCTTGGGTGCTGGGGCAGGAGAGTTACCTGCCGGGGAGGGCTTAGGAGCTGGAGGAGGCGGAGCCGGAGAGTTGCCTGCTGGGGATGGCTTGGGGGCTGGCGGTGGAGGGGCCGGAGAGTTACCCGCAGGCGATGGCTTAGGGGCTGGCGGAGGTGGGTTTGGAGACTTGCCCGGAGGCGAAGGCTTAGGGGCTGGCGGAGGTGGAGCCGGGGAACCACCAGGTGGCGATGGCTTAGGACCTGGTGGAGGCGGTGGCGGGGATCCACCAGGAGGCGGCGGGGGTGAGGCGGAGGAGACGCTCGTAGCTAGCGTGGTTGAAGATGCGACAGGAGAAGACACCTGTCCAGTCGGGTCCGGCGGAATCGTCGAATTGGTGCGGTCGTATCCGTTACTAGCAGTAATGACGACGTGGAAGTCTTCACGGTACCCGCCTTGGTTCGTTGCGAGCGAGCCATCGATCGAAGATCCCCAAAGGGTGCACTTGTACGAGGTCATCGAGGTTGGATTTGGGCAGTCGTAACCCCAGACCGTTGGCGCCGTGCTGTCGTTCTTGGTAGGGTTCAGAGACGGGTCTCTTTCCGCATAAATGTTAAACGCCGTGCAAAGGTTTGTCGCGTCGCACTTGGCAGCGCAAAGGTTGGCGTCGTACGAGTCGAGCGTGTAGAGGCCGAGATAGGATTGCGCACTGACCGAGCCATCCTCGTCGACGAAGACTTGCTCGTACTCGGTGTTGCACTGCGAGCCGATAATGGTCGGGGCTGCGGATGCCATTGCATGGAGGCTAGGATAGGCGAGGAAGGCCGAGGCAGTGTCCGGAGATGGCACAGGGCCGTAACCGTCCGGTTGAGGGGCACAAGGGTCCTCTGGGTTGATGAAGCCGCAGTAGGTACCGTCTTCTGGTGTCGTTGCGCAAGCTTGGCCAGCGGAGGTGGTGCCGGTCAGCCCTGGGTTGGTTGTTGAGGTAGTAGAAAGTGCCGGGTAGTATGGGGTGCCGGTGTTGCCGCTGGTAATCGGTGTGGTAAAGGTGCACACAGAAGTGACTTCGGTCGGAGCGGGAGCCCTTCCTTCAAGATCTCTGACTCTCTTGGCGGAGAGAGTGGCAGTCTCGCTGGGCGTCACTGCCCCGCTCACCGTGAAGCTCGTGTAAAGCGATGCAGTCTCGACACCATCCGCATCGACAGGTGCCGGTCCGCTGGCTACGGTCGGGGCAGCAGCCAATGCGTTGAAGTCAAACTGCTGGGGGATAGCATGGGCGACTGCTGCGAGTGCAGCCCATGCCAGAGTCGGCTTGAGGAGACACATTGTGGCCTTCTCCGGACGATGTGATAATCTTGACCTGCCGTAGGGGCAGTGAAGGCAATGAGGTGTGATGGAGATATGAAGAGAGGTAAGGGAAAGAGACCATCTACTTATACCCATCTCTCAAGCCCAGATCGGCCTCCCAATGGATATATGGCACCAGAGACTTTTGGTCAAAGGCACGGATCGCGGCATGGACACTGTCTGGATTTGGATACCCATGATTTGAGGTTGGTTTGCGAAGTCAAACACTTGCCACGCATGCTGCATAAAGCGCAATGCAAATATCCCACTAGGTTTGAGCCATTGACCGTTCCTCGGGTTATCGGATACCTTAGACGTGTAGTCAATCGCTTTGACCTCATCGGTCCACCATGCAGACTCTGGTCAGCCATTCGAGGCCAATGAGCCGGAAGGCCAAACGGGTACAGCGCTAAGTGCGTTGCTTCGTCCACATTCGATAGCGAGGCCAGATGGTCCCGACCGATATGGTGCCGCCACATTTAGGCGGGACTCAAAACGTGGCATTGGTTGCTTCATCGTGCGTTACTTTCACAGAAGGCACCGCCGTCTCCGTCAAGGTTCGGCATGAAGCCTCTCGGTCGGCATCTTGTCTGGCCTTAGCGTGTGGTGGTGGGGCCATGCCCCTATTGTTGCGAACGGTATATCGTACCAAGCTTCGAAGATTCCCGAGACTGAAATGAAGGCAATTGAGAATGCGACATGGCCCGTTTCTCAAGCCTCTCACTGAAGAAAGCGGAACGATCTGCTAGCATCTGTGGTAGACGACTTCAGCGAGCGTCCACACTCGTCAAAGGCTGGAAGACACTGAGCGAATCTCGGTACTGGCTTCGCGTGTAATGTTCTGGCCGGGGCAACCTGCAAGCACCACAGGCACAACCATTCTCTGAAACCGGTAGCTTTCTGTGAAGTTTGGCTCGCAATTGACAAATATGCCTTTACTACGGCATATTTGACTCCAGCGGAGCGGAAGCCACGCGATATCTATAGCACGTGGAAGCACGCCTCGGGCCGACTCAGCGCCTCAGCCAATCAACTGTCTGCGTTCCTTCCTCTGCAATGCCTAAATCGGCACCCATTGCGGGCGGATTAACTTCCAGGTCCCGAATTGACGCGACCGAACTTTTGAAATGTCATTGAGCACTTGCTAGCTATGCAATACCTCCTCAAGTTCGACTGACAAAATGCCTCATTTCAGCAGCGGGCGGAGAAAGGTGTCGAGTCTGCCGTATCAGCTCCTTAGAAAGCGCGGAGCCATAATCATCGAACGGGTGTTGACGTGTGCTTGGAAAAACGTGGCAACAGAGATTAAGACTCTGCCTGGATCCTGCGAAGAAGCTTGATGATGACCTCAAAACCGACATGGCTAGCATCCATTCCCTATGCCGCACCATCAAGCTCGGAATTCTCTAGCCAGTGAGACCATGTTACAGTCCGAACTCGCTGTAGCCATCTTCCGACTAGCAATACCGCTCTATGACTCTCGTCAGCTTTTTTGATTCTCTGCGCTACTGTATTGCACATTTAGTGTAGCAATACTTCCTCTATAGCAATGAGATGCTTTCAAATTTTGCGATTCTGATAGTAAGTTAATACTGTAATGGGCATCGACGTTACCCATCCATCTCTGGGAGGAATGGTAAGCGGATTGCCCCCTTACAAAGGGGGCTAGAGAGTCTACAGCCCATTTCATGAAATCGAGAGGCTCCATCCCTCTAACGCTTGGAAAGCTTGTGCACAACAGAATCACGAGCATCGACGTTACTTATCGGTCTCCGGGAAGCAAGCAACGCTTGAAAAGCTTCTAGACAAAAAGGGTATCGATCTATCATCGACTGAACCTCAGAAACGGCGAAGCTGCTACACAGAATGTTATCGAGATGGACATCGCCAGAAGGCGAGGAACGTGCTTCATCCCATGCTTAGCCTTGCATTTGATTGGAGTAGACGCTACTCACCCGCCTGGCACCCCATAATGGACATTGAAGTTACTGCTATCTCTGTGAATCAAGGAGGACACAAATTTATCTTGCGCTTAGCAAAAAAGATTCGATGGGCAGAGATGGAGATCTGAGAAGGCTTAGCCCGAAACGCCCCTTTCCGCTATCTCTGAACTAATGGATTTGTCAAGTCTGGACTGGCAGGTAGAGTACTTTCTCCCTCCGCTCGTAGGATGTTTTGCGTGAAGCCTATTGTGGATTTTCTAATACTCCTGTCCGCAGCTGAAGCCGCTCGTGGTATTTCTGCCAGGGCTCAACGAGGGATCTTCCACGCTAGGTATTCACCCCGAGCAAGCAAAAGGAGAACAAGGTAACTAGGGATAGGCAGTGTAAGAACAGGGAGACAGAAAATAATCTGTCACGGCTTTACTAGACTATGGCTAGCTGTAATCATTCTTCTCGGGCAAAGCCCGCATTCGCTATGCTCTGTGCCATGTGAGATGGTGCACGTAGGTACGACGGCGCTCTTGGAACGTTCAGGTGCCCGGTAGGTCAGCCTAGTACCTTCATTCAAGAAACCCAACACTCCCTAAACTCAACGCTTGCAATCACCACTAATAAGGCGTACGAGGTTTACTCGGCGGACACGGAAGTCGTTACTATAAGATCAATTTCGACGATCATGCAGCTATGGCGGCCCCTACGCATTTGGGTGCAAGTATCACATGAGGGGACAGAATGTCAAATATAGCACGATTTTAAAAAACATGATTGAGGTGCGTTGATGACGGTCCTCAAATAAGGTACTCAGCGCAACTACAAGAGCTCGAAGATATTGGGTCTGTCAACAATCGGACTTACCTGCCCCTCGCTCCTTCCTCGTATATCAAACACCACCACGCTAGCGTTGTTTAATGTTTTTTGGGCTAAGCAGCGTGTTGTTGCTGCCTAAACCCCTCTTTGAAGAGTCTCTTCCGTCGCCTTCGTGCTGGTTCTTAATACACCCTACACTTTCTCGATCTCCTCCTGTCTGGTGCATCAGCCCAGTCTCCACAGTATGGATTAGCCATCAGGACTCAAGGTCGCCTTCAAGACTCGAGCCGAGCGCGATGAGATTGAGAGGCGTTCGAAGCTAGTTGACAGACATCCCACCGAGTTCAACGAGCTTGCGGCCTACGAAACGATCGACTACGCATACTCCAAGGATATCAATAAGCACTATCTCAGAATTACGACCTCCCAATCAGCAATCCCCACACCAAGCTGGCGAATGCAGCATGCAAGGCCGGTCAGTCACCAGATTTGACGGACGAGACCACTCTGATTCCCTTGCTCAAGCTCGACAAGTCCATCGACTCCGAGCTGGCTTACCTCAACTTGTGTGGTGTAGCCAATCTCTGGCAGATGTGCTTCCTGAAGGTGAAAGGCGATCTTCTCCCGACTCCGCAACCAGATTTCAAATTCGACGATCAGGGCTGCAACCTCTTCGTGTCGTATCGATCCCGAACGATTGCCGATCAACAGTTCGCAGATCGCATCACCAAGGGCGGTCATCGCTTGGCGAAGCTGATCGACAAAATGACTGATCCGGAAAAAGGCCATCAGGTCACCCTGGATTGCATCGAGGCGGATGGCACATTTGTGAAGGCCCCTAAGTCCAAGCGTAAAGGTGATCA
Organism: Hortaea werneckii; assembly: GCA_037044905.1. Lineage (NCBI taxonomy): Eukaryota > Fungi > Ascomycota > Dothideomycetes > Mycosphaerellales > Teratosphaeriaceae > Hortaea > Hortaea werneckii. Next base: position 54,153 of record JBAOKB010000025.1, on the reverse strand, counting down.
GGATGAGACCGAAGACAACAAGAAGGGACAAGGGATTGATTGGCCGACCGATCCGGACCTGCTTGTTGTACAGGCGTATCTGCCCGGTGGCAATGGCTACCTTCTTCAATCTTCTTACTTGAGTACCAGTTCTTCCGCAACGACCAGGGTGCTCTGCAGATTTCTCTGCCATAAAGAAGCCGATGAAGCTCATCAACATGCCATGACTGGGTGTCCCTGCTCTGTGAGAACACCTTAAGTAGCATCGAAGAATGGCGAACAACGTGGACGTGCTAGAAAGGATAGTTTACGTAGACTGTCGCTCTTGGAACGGTTGGGTGCCTAGCAATTTAGTCCAGTATCTTCATTTAAATGACTAGACATCCCATGACCTAGCAGTTCAATCGGACTAAGACGCAGCCATAGCGGCTTTTGAGCATCTGGGCCCAAGCACAACATAAGGAGACAGAATGCCATTGTATAGATAGGAACCTAAGCAATCTTCGGATCTATATGTGACCGTAGTAGCCCTTGGACAATTCAAAGTGCCTACAATGTGATGGAGAGACAGGGCAGCAAAGGCGTAAAATCGCCCAATAACGTGAATATAGAAATCAAAATAGAAGTGCAGCTATAGAGGCCTTTGGACACTTGGAAACACCTACAAATTCTTGAGAGGTGCAAGAGTATCTAGGTAGTAACACACTGGAGCATTACAGACATGCTACCAGTGTACAGATTACAGGTGCGCCTATAGCGGCCCTTCGATACATATTATGCACAGCCAACGGCTTGGAGACATTGAACGTAAGAGTACGTAGATAAGTCGCAAGAACTGATGAGTTGGACCCGTAGCGGGCCTAAGGTACACCAATGTATAGCCAATAGCTGGGAGAGAAGTAAAGGGAAGTAGGCAGACAGGTCGAAAGAAGTTGTCAAATGGAACGTTGCAATGCCAACGTTTCCTTCGTTTTGGGACTCATTTTCGATGAGCTGCACACACTACTGTGGTACTGCATCACCTTCCACTGAGATCATCTTCCAATGAGATCCGGGGATGATTGTCGCAGAAGGGTTACTTGGGCTTCGCTCGTCACTCGACCCTCGATCCGGAACCAGGCTTTGCAACAGAGACCAAAGCTCCAGCCGATCACATACTTACCGCCCATAGCTAGGAGGGAGATGCCTGGGTGCCGTACACAGAGCGATCCAAAGAACTTGTAGAATGCAACTATAGTACCCCCTAGGCACTCACAGTTAGCTGACAGCTAGGAGAGATGAAACGGGAAAGCATATTGGAAAAATATGTACAACGCAACCATAACGGCCATTGGTACTTGAACTACAGATGCAACATTATGGAGACAGAATGATCAAGCATGATATTGGGGACATCAATTTTTTGAGTCCATACATTGAAATGCAGACATATCGGCCTTCAGACACTCCGCACAACTACAACAGCTCGGAGATATTCTCCCTGTCTACAAATGAACGTAACCGCCCCTCGCTCCTTCCTCATGTATCAAACACCACGACGCTAGCGCTGCGTCGTGAGTCAGCTTCTTTCCGCGCCCTCTGAGTCATTTTTCACTCTCTTCAATCTTTCAATTCACGTCTTGTCAGCCCAGTAGCTTCATTCAAGCTTAGCCTTCAAGGCTGAAGCCGAGCGCGATGGGATTGAGAGGCGAAGCTCATGGACACGCAGCCCGGAAGATACGCCAACACTTCAGCCTATTGACATGCAGTCCAAGGTGACGCACACCGATGTCACGCACAGGTCGCACCTTTACACCTGCCAGCAGAGCCTGCTCAAGGAGAACGAGCGATGGCATGCAAACTTGCTGAACCAGAAGCATACCCTTGTACCACAGATCGGTATCGCAAAGCTAAATCATCCCCGGACCGGCACTCGAGCAGGAGTTGCAAATGATCGACGCTGCATGCGATCGTCTCCCGAAGTACAAGAACTGGAATGATGAGCAGATGGAGGCCCTGCAGCTCATCCGCAACTCTCAGGGTGGCATGGTACTGATCATGGGCATCGCTGGTACCGGCAAAACCTTGCTGCAAGAAGCCTTGCTCAACTCTTCTACGAGATCGGTCTCCATGTGCTCTGCCTCGCCCCTACCAACTCCAACGTCGACGACTTCACAAATCGCATGGCTGCAGCCTTGCCCGATGTCGGCCTGAGGCGTGTGTACCAGGCCAAGTATGAGTACGGCAGCAAGTCTATGCCTTCGATCAAGGACGTTCCGGCGAATTACAACGATATTAACCGCAAGATGAATCTCGGGGCGGAAGTACGTCAGCACAATTCCAGGCTGCCGTATTGGAGACGTCCGACAAGGGTTCGGAGATCGGCAGTCTCAAGATGCATTATTGGGACCGTCAGGAGCAGCGTCCCCCCGAAGATGTCGACGCATGCACGGAGCTACAGAGGACGATTCAGCGCCTTGGCAACAATCACTTGGGATAATGATCACGACAACCGCAAATTCAAGCAGTGCTACAAGTACTGTTATTTCTTGACCAAGGCCATCTCCACAAGCGCAGACTCAAGCAGTGCTACAAGCACTGTTACTCTCATCCGATCGCCTTGACCAAAGCCATCGCCACAACCACTGCCAATGCTCGCTGTGGTTTCTTACGCAAGAACTTCGCCTCTGGCCAATGCGGACAGGGAGTCAAAGGCGTGAATGTCATTGCCGACGAAGCCGCGAAAGACCTGGAGATCAACATCTTCAACGCGGCCTTCGAGCAGGCAGGGGATGGCAAATCCAGCGGGCTGATTTGCCTCGGTGATGAGGAGCAGCTCAAGGATACGAGCAGTTGCTCTTTTGGCCCTTTACAGCTTGCCTAAACCCGTCGTCGTGGAGACATCTCTCTTCCGAAGCGCCTCATCGCAGAGGGATTCCAGTCTGTGATCCATCTGTAGGAGCAGAGTGGTATGCGTCCCGGACCTCGCCGAGTTTGTCAGCAAGTATAATTTCCAAGGGGTCTCTCCGCAATGTGCCCGCCACCCAGCAGACTCCAGAGCAACAAGAACACATGAAATCCATCTGGCCGAAGCTGCATGAGCTGTGTGGTGAGAAGCCGTCGGCAAACGTCTTCCTCGTTGTGGCTTCCCGGCAGGATCGAGGCCATGCACTGGTGGCGCAACTCGCTCCAGAAGGCCATGCGTACGAAACGCAATCCACGAGACGCCACCCACTACCCAGAATTGGGTCGTAAGGCTCTCATGACGTTCGTTGACCTCGCGGTGCAGAAGGTGGATAGCAAGGGCGACATTGGCTTTGTCAAGGCTGTTTCCCGTGTCAATGTTGCTCTCACGCGCGGCAGAGGCGTCGTTAGGACCGCGGGAGATCGCTATGAAGGCCGATTGGCGAGGGATACAGTATTTCAACTCCTGTATGTAGAAGGATTTCAATGATGTCGTTCACGCGCCTGAGATCTCGGATATCAAGGTCTAGATGCCGTCACAATCGCATATTCTGTTCAATTCTGTATTGAGATGTTTGCTCCACATACCCTTACCGCTCTGCTCTTCTTCAATCTCGTCGTCGGGCTTGAATGTATGTAGGCCGCCATGGTTGCACTTAGAACGGCAAAGACGATCTAGAATGTTTCCGTATCTGTCTCCCAGCATCAATGTAGTTGCTCTCATGGGTGTAGGGCCCGCTAAGATTGCACCTCTTTTCAGACATTTGTATGAGCTACGATACTAACCTCTTCCCTGGCAGAATCGGACTTACGTCGAAGTGTGTTCAGGGGTCACTACAGTTGCGTGCCGATTCCCAAATAATTTCTGTAGATTCTGCGGCCATGTCCCTCCATACCATCATGGAGGCTCTACGGATGCAGATGCCGCTACGGTCGCACATTCATTCGGAGGTTTGTACATGCTTCAATGACACGAATATATCGCGCTACAGTCTTGCACATTGCATCTAAGTAGCCAAAGGCCGCTTTGGTAGCATCTGGATCGACAGGCAAACAAGATCCCAATGCTTCACGAGATGCTTGACATCGGCGCTCAAGTTTCCAGAGGTGCTCTAATCGCGTGTGGATTCAAATGTTATGAAGTGCTGACAAGGAGTACTTGTCCAGTCTGGTTGGAGAAATGAAGCGTTAGCTCTATGAACCCGAGTATCCACACTGGGAGATTTAGCGTGGCTTATACTAATGGTCGCTATAGCCGCCGGTTGATTTGCGATTATTGTTGAGATTATTGTGCCCTTCATACAATGGCAACATAATCTCATCCCTAACGCCATCCAAAACTCCGAACAGTGAAAACGCCAAGCGAAGGGTTTATGAAGGCGAGTACTATATTTACATTTGTATCTACCTTGATGTGTTCGTTGTGAGAAACAGACTGCGTTCCGCTCACGTCGGTGGTATCTTTATGTTGCAGTCACATAGAAAAAAGCAGCCATTCCAATGGCAGATATGCTGAAGAATTACAATACCTGTTCCATTTTCCCTCGGAACTTTCCCATATTATTGTCCGGCGTGGACGCTCATCATGTACATCTCCTTCATGAAATCGCTTAAACATTGACGCTGTCAGCGACGCCGTAGTCGCCGGTGACAGTCGGGAAGCCAAGAGGCTGGTCAATGTTGTCAGCGTACTCGCCGCCGTAGTTACCTGAAGACACTCGTTAGTATTTGATAATCAATTGAGGGAATTAGTGTGAAGACATACCAGCTTCGTAGTAGTTGCAAACAGTGAAGTACGGAGGAACGTTGGGGCCAACGTTAGCAAGGCCATTGGCCGAGCAGTCCTGAGTGGCGCAACCAACGACAGTAGTTCCTTGCCAGACAATCTGGGTGAAGTGGCCGTAGTCGTTGAAGTTGCCACCTGGGTTGGCTTGGCCGTAGTACGGGGAGTATGCGTTGACCTCAGCGTTGTACCAGAGGTTGGTAATGACATCCGTAACCTCATCGGCAGTCAGACCAGCAGCGATGTTCTGGCCGTAGACGCCGTTGCCCGTGGTCGACTCGACGGTCGTGTCGTGGGCGTAGACGCAAGAGGAGGCAATCTCCTGGGCGACAGCGGCGAGCTCATTAGAGTAGGTAAGGTCGGCGGCGGAGTGGTTGGCACGGTGAACATTGTGGGCCAGCAAAACTCTGTCAGCGTAGGCAGAGACCGGGGATGGGCTCGGAGTGAAGCCAGGAGGGACAGTGCTGGTCACAGAGGTGGAAGACGCAGTGCTCGTGGGGTCCCGAGAAACGGTCGGAGTGATCGGGGTGGCAATGGTGACGGTTGATGAGCTCGCCGGGGCGGAAGACGTCGTGCTAGACTGAGTAGATGAAGACGGGCTCATGGACGAAGAAGAGGTGGTGGCCTGGCTGGAGGACGAGGTGCTCATCGACGAGGTGCTCATCGAAGAAGACGACGGGCTCATCGACGAGGTGCTCATCGAAGAAGACGAAGTGCTGGCAGGCATGGTTGAGGATCCGGTGCCGCTCATGGTCGAGTTGGACGGCTGGGTCGGGGCGGCAGACACCGAGGAGGACGAAGCCGCAGACGACGTGCTAGCTGGCATGGAAGAAGATCCAGTGCCGGTGCCTACCATGGTGCTGTTGGCAGATGTGCTAGACGAACGGGTCGGGTTGATCGGGCCAGCAGTGTTGGTGAACGACGGGGCAGCAGTACCAGTGCCGGACATGGTGCTGTTCATCGACATGCTAGACGAGCTCATGGAAGAGCTGGTCGTGCTGATGGGAGCAGCAGTGCCGGTACCGGACATGGTGCTGTTTGACGACATGGTGGATGAACGAGTTGGGTTGATCGGGCCAGCGGTGTTGGTGTTAGACGGGCCAGCAGTGCCGGTGCCTGGCATAGTGCTGTTCATCGACATAGTAGAGGAACGGGTCGGGTTAATCGGGCCAGCGGTGCCAGTACCAGACATGGTGCTGTTCGACGACATGGTAGAGGAGCGAGTCGGGTTGATCGGGCCAGCAGTGCCGGTGCCAGACATGGTGCTGTTCGACGACATGGTCGAGGAGCGAGTCAGAGTGGTCGGGGCAGCGGTGCCGGTGCCAGACATGGTGCTGTTCGATGACATGGTCGTCGTGCGGGTCAGGGTAGTCGGGGCAGCGGTGCCGGTGCCGGGCATAGTGCTATTCGACGACATGGTCGACGTGCGGGTCAGAGTGATCGGGCCAGCGGTGCCGGTGCCAGTACCGCTCATCGTGCTGTTGTTGCCGGTCGGGAACGGAGCAGAGGATGATCGGGATGGGCCAATGGGACCGGCGGTGTTGGTGGTCGTGAAAGTCGTCGTGAAAGTCGACTGGTCGCCGGTAACCGTAGATGTGACAACAGATGTCTGCGGCGGAGCGGTCACGGTCGATGTGATGATGGTGGTGATCGGGCCAGCGGGAACGGTGGTCGTGATCACATCGGTGGTGGTAGAACCGCCAACAGTCTGGGTAGTCGTCAAAGTCGTGGCGCTTGGCTGGACGGTGGTGGTGATTACATCAGTGGTGGTAGATCCGCCGACGGTCTGGGTCGTCGTCAAGGTGGTAACGCCGCCCGGGACGGTGGTGGTGGTGTAGCCAGTGCTCGTCGAGCCTCCGACGGTCTGGGTGGTCGTGAGGGTCTTGGTAACGCCTGCACCGACGGTGGTAGTGACATAGCCAGTGCTAACAGAACCTCCAAGGGTCTTGGTGGTCGTCAGGGTGGTGGTGCTCGGAGCAGCGGTGGTGGTGATGTAGTCAGTGGTCGTCGTCGCGCCCTGGACCTTGGTGGTGGTCAGGGTAGTGGTCTGAGGAGCATCCAGGGTGTATGTCTTGGTGACGTAGGTAGTGTAGACCTCGCCAGGAGTGACCGGGTGCCACGGCTTGGTGTACTGGCCCTTTTCACCTTCGCAGTACCAGCCAGTGACGGTCGTGCCTGGGTGCTGCTGGCCATTCGGTCCCTGCCACGGGCCCTGAGTGTGCTCAGAAGGCCTAGCAGAGGGACCTGGGTGGTTCGGAACCCAGTGGTAGGGCTTGGTGTAGTGACCAGACGCATCAGGAGTGTACCACTGAGTGATGGTCGTCGTAGAGGCGGGGTCAACCCAAGCAGAGGGCGAGGGCCATCCGCCGCCATATCCACCGCCGTATCCAGCGCCGTTGCCAGCGCCTTTACCAGAATCGTAGTCATTGCCACCAGCATTGGAGTTCCAGTCCCAGGGCTTGGTGAAGTGACCCTCACCGTCGTTCGAGTACCAGACAGTCGTGGTGTAGACTGGGTTGGCCTCGCCGCCGGCAGTAGGGACGCCCTTGCCGACGTAGGTCGATGGCGAAGCAGGGACCTGAACGGTGAATGTCTTGGTCTCCTCGCGAGTGACCGTGACGGTGTTGACCTCGTCGTTGGTCACGGTGACGGTGCCAGCTTGGCAAGTGTCCTGAGCCTTCGCCAGAGCCGTAGCTGTCTCATACTTGGTGACAACGTCACGCTGCTGGTTGAAAAATGGGAAGGCATTGGTGCCGGCTGCCAAAGCCCCGGCGACAAAAGCTGCGCGCATGGTTAGCAGGGAAGAAGTAAAAAGTATAAACGAGTGGACGCTGAATATGATCAGGATGAGGAGAGAAAAATCATTGCCTACCGTTCTCACGAGAGTACTTTATACAATGTTGACAGCCCCCATCATCTGGCGAGCGTCTATAGCAGAGGGTAGTTAAGATCTCCTCCCTAGCATCGCATTTGAAGTGGCGCGTTATTATACCTTCCTTTGCAAGCCGGCAATTGCTATGCAGCGTCCTAATTTTAAAGGTGAAGCGGCTGAAAGGAGGTTGTGTTAAGATCCATCAGTTGCTATAGAATTCGGAAGTGAGGTCGAGAGTATCGATAGTACCGTATGGCTGGGACGACCCGGCCGCGCAAATTTCGGCCAATCCCATGTTCTCCCACTTCCGCCAGCGCAACAGCGAACAGTCAAGCCTTCGACGGCGACGAGCCCTGCATCCAGATACCTCCGACCGGGCTCCACAGCTCACCCGGGCTCTTGGAATGATGGTGGCTCTGTCTGGCTGGTAGCGAGATGAGCGTGGATGGTGTTATTACCACTATATTGTTGATACATTGATCGTCATTCTGCCACCTCTGCCATCTCCACCCCCCGGTATACTGATCATTGCTGCACATCACTGCTCCAACTCTGGTTCTTCCCCAGCTTGGTGTACCAGAACTCGCCCTCTTGCTGCACCGTATACTCCTTCGATCACTCGTCGTCCCTTTCGTGGCCACTACACTCTTTGCCCCCCCTCAGCCTGAGAGCCCCGCCTCCCCGCGCACAAGATGAAATTTGGTGGCACGAACTCAATAATGGCTTCACTTATACCCTTGCCCGTATATCTCCAACGTCCCCCCAATACGGCAGACACTCTCGAAATTTCCACCACGCAGGAGGTGTTTCGGTGAGGCCCACTCAGGTTTGCCAATTTGCCATCCTTCCACAATCTGCTCCAACAATACGAGTTTAGTACTGCTCATCTCAACCCGAACCGATCTCCTAATAACAGGATCTTTACCATGTAGCTATGCAGATATACGATAGCAATAGCTTTGATCTTTCACTTGCGGATGCTCAAGAAAGTCGCCGATTAGCTCCTTGGCCTTGACCAGTGATAAAGCTCTTGCAAGACTGGGGGTGGTAAGCTAATCTTTGGCGGAGAATTTGGCCCTTATAAGACGTCTATAACAGAAGGACACTACTTCCCTATCCAATAAATCTACGAGACGGGCAGAGCCGGGCGAAACGGATATAGTGAACCACCAAGACAAGAGGAACTAGTCCATACGCATTGTAGCTGTCTACGAAGGGAAACCCATGCGTGCCGCTCTCACTCATCATTCGCAGGATCTGTGGCAAGCCTGTAGTTCCTAATGATTTCTGTGGTCACAAAGAGATCTCCCGTGGCCTTGGCCCGCTGAGGTGCCTCTTGATCTTCCGCCTCACCTCGGCCGTTCGCAGTCGCGATGTGGTTTTGTTTGGGTCCCACTCGTCTTGGAACATTCAACTCTCCCTTCCTTTTGCTCTGGATTTGAACCTTGAGGCAAATTAGCATACCTATATCCCCGCCCCATGCTGCGACTGCTGGTAATCTACATCCCACCATGACAGCAGATGCTAGTGTCAGAGCACTGTTTGCCATTACCCGTCTCGTCAGGCGGATGCTCCATTTTAGTGGCGCGGTGGGTGGAGACATAGCTCCATAGAAAATCTGTGCATGTCGGAGAATTGCACACTACCGTCGCAGATCATCGCCGCAAGCCTCTACACGCCAGGTCTGAGGCTCCCAATGGAGACATTTTCGATATGATCTTCGGTCGAGTCCCATGGTTGGCCTTGATGGACTTCCGGCTGATGTGTTTTACCGCTGTCGTCTACTGCTTTCAGAGCGTCATTCAGAGGATTGGTGGACACGGCTAGTGCTTGCTTCCGAACCCACAGCATGCTCTTCTGACTCGCATTGTCTCCTCTACGCACAAGCGAGCGTAAAGCTAGTGCGTCAGGCGTGGAGCATCTGCCTTGGCGAAGGGGAGCATGGATGTCGATATCAGTGTTGCCGATTTTGAGGATCCCTAGTCTGCTTGCCTGTCAGTATTGTCGAAATAGGCAAGTTGGTGCAGTAAAGGTGCATCCTTTCTGACGTAGGCTCCAACAAATTGAGCAAGCTGCGCGCCACAAAGAGTGCCGCAAGGGCATCAGATCGTCACTGGAAGCTATTCCGCTGCAAGCATAAGATGGTTGTCGTACAACAGGCCTTCGCACTTGCTTAAGTTGATGTATAAGAGGCAGGAGATGCAGCATGGGCGTGGCGAATGGATTGAGCAAGCTGCGCGCCAAGGACAAAGTGACCGAGGGCCATCAGATCATCACTGCAAGCTACTCCCGCTGCAAGCATAGTATCATCGTCGTGTCAAAGGCCTTTGAACTAGCTCAAGCTGATTTGTAATAGGCGAGAGACACAGCATGGGTAGATCGTGTAGACAAGACTCGGTTGCTGCGACCACTGGTCTCGCCATTCGCAGTCGTGTCGGCAGGCGTTAAGTCATTTTGATGACTTGGGCCGGGGATGATTTCTGTCCGACTTGCGCGAATCGGTCTCGGTGACCGGCATCGGAATTGCAACCACAACACTGAGTTATATGGTGTGTCTCTGTTGTCATTGCTAGAGTCATTGCGCGCCTCCGTACGAGCGGCAAAGGATCCGAGTCGAGTGTTACCGCAGCCAAAGAAATGGCTACCATCACTGCTGCTGTTGACCTTGAAGAAGTGTCGACCTTGAAGAAGTTGAGGTCATGACTGTCGTCGTCGATGCCGACGGACGAGCTGCGTGGGAAGGTCTGGCGGTGGTTGACACACTGGCATCCTTGGAAGTGAACGATAGCCTGGTCGAATGAAGGTTCGGCACAGTCTTGAAACTGCTTTGAGTTTGTGGCATTCCGAGACGGGAAACTCCAGAGGCAGCTACTGAGTTGAGCCGGGCGCCTGTGAGCTCGTGCAAGTGTCGACATTCCTGCGGCCTTCCTGCTTGACGTTCCGCTTGGTCTCCTGCTTGTCTGCTTGCTCGATATCGCCTTCATTGTCATACGCAGCCGAAACCGAAGTAGCTACTGTTTCATCACTGAAGAATGCCGACGTAAGCCAGGCAACCACATCGGGGTCAAGATGGAACTGGGTCTGAGATCAGGCAAGATAGCCATGGCCTGCATCTTTCCACAGTCCTGAGTTGATGGTTACAAGTTGGCTGAGCAGTTGCGTCTTTCGTTGACCTCCCGAGGAGTTGTCTGTGAGGTCAGGGCTAGGTGCGCGTCCGGAGGCAACATCGAGACAGTGGTTGCCAGCATGCTTGACGGGCCGACTTTTCTGGTGAGCAACTTCGGTACTGGAGTTATCTGTATTCTTGACCGGTCGGGCACACTGATAAGCAACTTTGGGACTGTAGTCTTGAGCAAGCTTGACCGGTGGAGGACTCTGGTTGAAAATTTCAAGAGTAGAGCCGCGCGCACGTTTGATTGGCTGGAAAGTGGCTGGCAAGATGCATCGAATGCCACCGTCGTCTGTAGTGATGCCAATCACCTCGACCTTGGCAGTAGGCGGTGCATTCTTGGTCGTCCTTGTGTCGTAGGCTTCTTGATGGAATGACAGGCGCTTATGAGCGGATAGACGTTCTTGTTGAAACGGTGAAGAGGTTGTAAGGTGCGGGGTCGATGAAGCTCAAGCATAGCGTGAGGAACTCCGAGTAAGGGGATAACCTGGAGGATGTCAGCACTGCAGCATCTTCAGGGTCAGGTGACGTAACAAGTCCATCTTCTAAGTGAATGTGGTACTTGGTCAAGGTAGAGGGATGTCTACGTACAGGAAAGCGCGTCCGAGGAGGACCGGTCCAGACTATGATACGCTCGGCTTCCCTGGGTACAGGCTGGCATGAACAAATCATGGCCGTGGCTTGTCATTGACAGCGAGCAAGTAGTGAAACCCTCGCACGTCGAAAGTCTACCTTCTTACGAAGAATTGGCCCGATTGCATTGTCGTATTGTCTCGGACACAGGCGAGTCTGAGTTGTGAGGTGTTGTGAAAAGGCCAGCCGTACGCGGACGCTGTAAGAGGGTCGATGTATCCGGGAGGTATGCCATATGGCACACCCCCGGATACATGAATCAAGCAGAATCGAAGACCAAGAGGACGCGCTTTCCACAAACCAAGTGAAGGCGAGCTCGGACCACTCGCGCGTCGAGCTCGGACCATGCGCGACGATCGACCCCGGAAATGATTCCGACGCCTGAGCCTTCATTCAATATTTCACTGAAATCAATGACCTTTCAATGACACCCAACTGACACTCCATCAAATGGCATGTTGCTTGGGTGGCAAACAGCCACGCCGGAAACTCTGCCTTCAAGGCAATGTTAGAACGGCAAATGCAGACAGGCGGCGCCACGACAGACTTCCCGTGGCTTCAACAATAGCTTCGAACGCACCACATAATTAGTTTCGAAGCTGAACGCTCCAAAGCATTGGTGGCGTGGGTTGCAAAGCGTAGTCCCAGATCGAGGTTCAAGTGACGAGCGATCCCCAAGTATCCATCTGCGACAACCACCCTTCAATCTCACTGGATGGCGAACCCAAGAAAGGGTGGTACGGTACCACAGTGTATGCACCCATCAGAACGAGTCCCGGAACGAAAGCCACGTTGGTATTACATCGCTGTTCTGGCATCTCTGCGATGACAAGTTAGGTGTAAGAGTCTAAAGGCTGCTATGGTTGCCCCTTTTCTAAAGAGTAATCAAGATGTCCGTACATTGGGTACTTTCCATTGTCACTCCATTCCTCCGAGATGCCTCACAAGAAATCCAAGGGCCACAGCCATCCTATTTGCACATAGACTCTACCGTTCCCCATGGGAGACACCCGCTCTGCTAACAGCAACCCCTCTCCCTTTTTCATGTCCAGGTCATATCTCAACATCGCCACCTATAGGAGCAGAAAGCTTGACCGGCGCCTGGATGTTGGCGCGGTGGTAGAAATAGCGCTCGGACAACCCGTTTTGGCAAGCTGATCGATTTCCATGCTGCTGCTGCTCTCCTGTGTGGCATTGGGGGGGTGGTACAGGATGTAACTCATTGTGAGTCCTCTGACCATGGCAAGGCCATCGACTAAGCGGGTGTCGGGTCTGCTGTGCAGGTCGAAGGCACTGCACCTGGTGGGAACCGGCAGTCTCGTAAAATCGACATGGTCGAACTCGATATGCGGGAGTTAGCGGCTCAGGAAGTACTGTGTATTTGCTGACTCTGCGCTCTAGCCCTTTGTTTTGCTACCTTACGCGTCCATCCAAGGCTCCGGATCACGTTGCCGACGGTCTTTTCGCTGATCTCAATGCCGAATCGATCCCATATAGCCAGTGCGAGCTCGTTACAATAGGCGTTTGGCCGCTCATCGAGATAGGCGATCATCCACTGAGCTTGCTCTGTAGTAAGAGCGCGAGGCCGGCCACGGTGGCCGTAATCCGGTGGATAGGCGGTGCCATACACCTTAAAATTGAGCCTCCAGCGCTCACTTGTCCTCTTTGTAACACCAAGCCGCAAGGCAATAGCTGCTGGCGCTTCATCAGTGTGCTCAAGATATTGGCGAGCCAGCTCAGTCACGTGAGGGTCTGCTCGAGGCGCCATCACCACCACCGCCAACACTGCTGCAAAGCCAACAGAGCCAACAACACCTCAAAATCAGCTATACAGCAATTTTAAGGCTTCAAACCCGATATGAACACTTTTTTGGGTGGCGTTTCATCCGCTCACCAAAATCTGGTTTGGGCGGGGGCGGAAGCTCGGCAGCGCAATTGTGATTTTTTCACACGCTGCTAGTCATGCTAAAATCAAATGTCAATAACCCAGTGACTTTCTTCTTGGTATACGTTAATTGCTGCAGCGAGATGCCCAAAACTTCCGCGGCATATTTTTGCGGGTCAACAACGAGTTCTCATTTGAGATGGGACCTGTGCACCCGACTATATTTTGGGATTTAGAGAGATACAAAACCCCGCAGCGATCAAAGAACTATTGACCAGCGATCAGAAAGTCCAGCCGCATGAAGTCTTCTGAATCAATGCTGATAGCCAGGCCTAAACGAAACCAAAGCGCCGTATTTCCATGCCTTCTAACAGGTTGCAACAGGTGATAGTGATCAGGTCGATAGAGCGAGTCCATAACCCTAAGCAACCCTAATCAACCCTCTCCAACCCTCATAACCGGCTGCTCGGCTACTATAGATCCCTCCCTGTCCCTCTCTGGTCGCCCGCCCATGAAGAGAGGCGCGCGTTTTGGAATCCACAACGGAGAGCACTGAACTGAATCGAGCATCAAACCACGAAAATCACCGGAAAGGACTATCGCTGCGAGACTTGTAGAGGAATCCCATCGTCGGGTCTTCGATTAATACGTAAATATCATGACTTTGCCTACTCCTTCCATCCCCACGCATGCGTTCTTTCCAACCTTTTTCCATCTGGGGTTCCCTCTCTTCCTCCCAGTAGCAAGTTCCGAGCAGGGCTAGATGAGCGCGCAGAAGAGAAGACGAGTCGACATAAGGTGCATCTCAAGACCTGCCGACGCTGGGCACGCTCTCTCATCTGCTTCCGATCTTCCGCTGCCCTTGCCCTAGTTCATGAGAATCATCTCTCTGTCCTCTCCTTGCCAAAGAAGCTGACGCGATTCCCTTCCTCCTCATCTCTCTCCCTCCCCCAGACACGATCTCCTCCCCCAGCCCTTTCACGTTGCTTTGGGCTCGTCTCCGTGAAGCCCAGCAAACGGCGATGTATGCCGACGGGACGGTAAGAGGGATCGAGTAGAGATCATCGGATATGAGCATACTCCACGGTGAAGCTGCGCATAATCAAACTCTGTGTATTCAACAAACTCACACCGCTTTTTCTAGAACACAGGCGCGCCAAATTGTCTCCTCAATGCGTTGATCTGCTCGCGCGGGCCGACATCTAACCCCATAACTTGCTCGCGCGTCATGCCGAGGACCTGCTGAATGAGAGCCGCCTGGGCAGGATCGGCGGGCAGAGGAGCCGAGGGAGGGGGCTGTACTGGCTGCTGCTGCTGGGGTGTCGGTTGTGGTGGAGGAGCTTGGTAGGGGTTTTGCTGGACTGGAGTATAGCTCTGTGGAGGTGGTGGTTGGAAGTGAGGAGGTTGTTGGGGTGGCATGGCGGAATGCGGGGGCTGAGGAGGCGGGAAACCGGGTGGACCGCCGCCGGCGCCGAACTGGGCGGGTTGAGGTGGATAGCCTGGAGGCATGCCCATGGGCATTGGCGGCATTCCAGGAGGTGGCCCGGACGGCTGCATTTGCTGTGGTGGTTGCTGTGGAGTCGGTGCGGACCCCGTCTGTTGGATCAGCGAGCCGAGAATGTTGGTGTCGACTAAGCCGAGGAGGAGTAAGGCTTGGAAGATGGCGTAGCCTAGTTGTGGAGCTTGTGAGAGGAGTAGGCTGGCTTGCTGCGGGTTCTGGGCGGTCAGGTTCTTCATCTGTGAGAGAATGTCGAGCAGCTGTGGAGGCGGGAGGGCGGAGAGGGTCTGGGAGATGGCGTCGGGTGCTGAAACCCCGGCAGGTAGGTCGACTCCCGGTGGCAAGGGTGGGACAGCTCCTGCATCCTGACCACCGCCCATCGAAGGTTCCATGCCCATACCCATACCAGCGCCTGCACTCATCGGTGGCATAGCTCCCATGCCAGCACCTGCTCCACCCTGCTGTGGTTGCTGTTGCTGTCCACCGCTCTTCCCACCGCCGTTGTCATTGCTGTAATCCACCCGTAATGTCCGTCCCATGATCTCGTGCTCGTTCAGGTTGCGCACTGCACTCGCGGCAGCGTCTGTGTCGGTGTATTCGAGAAAGCCAAAGCCTTTGGGACGACCGGTCTCCTTGTCGTAAACGAGGCGAAAGTTGATGACTTGTCCGACGCGGCCGAAGATGTCGCAAATCTGTTCTTCCGAGACACCTGCATGAGACATGTTAGGCAGGCAGTTAGGAAGGAAGGAAGGAGCGACCAAGGCGGGTGGAGAAGGGAGGGAAGGAGCGTACCATATGGGATGTTGCCGATGAAGACGACGCGACCGCCCTTTTCGCGTTGCGCCATCTTGATGGCCGAAGGTGGAAGATATACCTAAAGGATATACCTAAAGGTAGGTGAATGCTGGCTTGTGATTGTCTTGCAACCTCTCTTCTTTCCAATCGGAGGGAATCGGGATTCGCTTATTTCCAACCGATCTCGCAAGCTGTGAGTGGGTGAGCAAATGGACGTTCGGTATCGAATTCAAGGATAAGCAGGGCTCTATGTGCATTAAGGTCAGTACGGTATCTTAAGGAAGCCCGTCTCGCGCTGCTGCACAATGAATGCAATGCACATGCAGCTTCATTGAGACGCACAGACCTCTTGCGATCTGCCTCGAGCCGAAAGCTGATTGGTCGCGAGTGGAAGCTCTCTCGCGCGTCACCTCTGCTGTGGGCTGTGGATTAGAGCATGTGAAGACGCGAAAGGGACGAGAATACCTTACTTCCTAGTAGGCAGCTCAAAGGGTGGACTGGGAAAGTGCATCCTACACCTGCCGCTTGATTGCCACCGCAACATGACCATCCGCCATCGATAGCGCGCGACTGCCTCCCACTCAACCATGTTCACTCTCACCCCCCTCCTCGGCGCCCGCACGCCTTCCTCTCCCGCCGCATCCACCTTACTCGAGCTCGATGGCGGAATCCGCATTCTGGTCGACATTGGATGGGATGCCTCCTTCTCCTCTCACCAGATCATCTCCGCCTTAGAAAAACACGTCTCTACTCTGTCCATCATCCTCCTGACCCACCCGACCATCGACCACTTGGGTGCTTACGCCTGGTGCTGCAAGCACGTCCCGCTCTTTCGCCATATACCGTGCTACGCCACTGTGCCGGTAGTAGACTTGGGACGAGGCGTGTGCTTGGACATTCATGGCTGCCCTGGCGGAGTCAGTGGCGGCACGGTTCCAACCAGTTCCGTGGCCAGCGCTGACGCCTCTGCCGACGACGATCACATCGCCGAGTCCCGATCACCACATATCCTACTCGAGCCACCGAGCCCAGACGAGATTGCTGCATGCTTCAATGCGATACACCCTCTCAAATACTCGCAGCCGCACCAGCCCATCGCGGCATCCTTCTCCCCCTCCGTTGGTGGTCTCACCATCACTGCCTATGGTGCTGGTCATACGCTGGGTGGCACTATCTGGCATATACAGCACGGCCTCGAGAGCATCGTCTACGCCACCGATTGGTCGCAGGCTCGCGAATCACTCTACCCCGGTGCCGCCTGGCTGACCAATGGATCCGAGATCATCGAACCCCTACGAAGACCCACTGCCCTGGTATGTAGCAGCAAGGGGGTGGAAAAGACCGAAGTCCTTTCGCGGAAGAAGCGAGATGATACTCTACTCTCGCTCGTGCGGGAGACCATCGCTCAGGGAGGAAAGGTACTCATACCGACCGATTCCTCAGCGCGTGTACTCGAACTCGCTTTTCTTCTAAACCAGACGTGGCGTGAGAATGTCGATGGCCCGCATAGTAGCACCTATCGACACTGCCGTATCTACATGGCCTCACGTTCCGCCACAACCTCCGTTCGCTATCTCAACAGCATGCTGGAATGGGTTGACGAGACAGTACGTCAAGAAGCCGAGGCGGCCATGTCTTCCAAGGGTAAGAAAGGTGACCAGGCTACTGTCAACCCTCTGGAATGGGATTTTGTGCGGCAAATTGAGCGACAAAGCCAAGTTCAGAAGGCGTTGAACCGAAGGAGGCCATGCGTTATGCTGGCGAGTGATCAGGACTTGGAGTGGGGGTTCAGTAAGGAGGTATTCGAGGGCATGGCACGTGATCCGAGGAACTTGGTGTTGTTGAGTGAAAGACAGCCGGAGGTGAGGTCGAGTGGGAGAAAGGGGCTAGGAAGGCAATTATGGGAGCTGTTCAACAACTCAGATGGTCAAACCAGCAGTCAAAGCGGAGCCAAAGTTGTTAGCATGGATGGTACATCAGTAACACTTCACGAACCGAAAATCGAATCCCTTAACGCAGATGAGTTGGCTCTGTACCAGACATATACAGCTCGCCAGCAGCAATTACATTCGACCCTGCAAGGCGACAACACCTCCACGGATCCGACTAGCGCGGCAAATATGACAGAGGAAGCCGACGAGGAAGATGAATCCGAATCAGAAGACGAAGACGCTGAACATCAAGGTCGTGCGCTCAATCTTTCGGCGCAGATGACACAACAGAGTAAGCGCAAAGGCGGTGTTACTGGCGGGGCGTTGTCAGAAGCAGAGCTAGGGATCAACATTCTTATTCGTGGCAAAGGCGTCTACGACTACGATGTTCGAGGCAAACGTGGACGCGAAAAAGTCTTTCCATTTGTCGCCAAACGGATTCGAGATGACGAGTTTGGTGAACTGATTAAAGCGGAGGACTATTTGAGGGCTGAGGAACGAGACGAGGTTGATGGAGTGGATATGAGTAGCCGGGCCGAGGCCGAGAAGAAGGAGACTGCTGTCGGTCAGAAGAGAAAATGGGATGACATTGCTCTAGCGAGCGATGCTAAAAGCCGTAAAGGTCAACAGAAGACTCAGCAGAACAAGCGCCCGAAGCAGGAACGCAGTAAGAAGGACCGAAAACCGCGAGAGCCAGACGACATCGATGCTGCAATTGCTCGCGCTACGGGAGAGTCAATGCCAAACGGAGGTGGAGACGCGACAGCAGCGGCGGCGGCCGCATCACCAGCGGCTGACGACGAAAGCGAGGATTCAGATAGCGACGAAGAAGACGAAGAAAGCGATTACGAACCCTCTGACGAAGCTGGCGACTCGCAAGGCCCTCAGAAGGTCATTTGGGAAGGGAGGACGGTCGAGGTCAAATGCCGCGTCTCCTTTGTCGACTTCGCGGGTCTGCACGAGAAGAGAGATTTACAGATGATCATCCCACTTATCCGACCTCGCAAGCTAATCCTCATTGCCGGCACCGAAAGCGAAACGGCTTTACTCGCCGACGAATGCAGAAAACTTCTCGGGTCAGTTGACAATGGCGCAGATGGCAACGAAGGAGGCGCCGACGTCTTTGCCCCCGCCATCAACGAGGTGATAGACGCCAGCGTCGATACCAACGCCTGGTCTCTCAAGCTCAGCCGCGAGCTCGTGAAGCGTCTAGTCTGGCAGAACGTCAAGGGGCTGGGCGTAGTAGCCATCACCGGCCAACTCGGCGCAGAACCTCTGGAAGACGCCTCTGCTACACAGGAAGACGAGGCGCACCAAGCGCGGAAGAAAGCCAAACTTTTCAAACCCGAAGAGCAAGACAAGCAGCCCGAACCGACTCAGCCTACCGACCACTCCTCCTCCGACCCCCTCCCCTCAACCCCTCTCCTCGACCTCCCCCCCTCCGCCACAGCAGGCAACCTCGGCGCCGCCTCGGCCGCCTCCGGCACCAGCGGCGGCGGGCCCCTCACCCGTCCCGTCCACGTCGGCGACCTCCGCCTCGCCTCCCTCCGCCACCTCCTCGCCTCCGCAGGCCACCTGTGCGAATTCCGCGGCGAAGGAACTTTACTTGTCGACGGCGTCGTCGTTGTCCGGAAACGGGCAGGCGGGAAGCTGGAAGTCGAAAGTGATGTCAGGGGACTCGTGGCTGCTGCAGCCGCTGCGAGACAGAAGAGGAGGGTCTCGCCGGGTTCGTTTTTCAAGGTCAGGGATGAGGTTTATAAGGGGTTGGCGGTTGTTGCTGGGGTTTGAGAGCGCAGGCGGTTTTGCGGACGTGGAGAGGGGTTCTTGGTCGTGGTGGTGAGAAGAATGAAAGACTGGTATTGAGTTCGGCCCTTTTAATCCCAAGTCACTGAAAAGGATGGAAGGAAGCCCGATGAATGGGAGGAAGTTTAAATTTAGTGGTGTACGATACCCACGTCCAAGCTTGGGCAATTTTCTTTCCCCCCTGTTTATCGTGCTTGACTCCCCTCTGCTTCCTTCCTTCTGACTTCATTTTCCTCCCTGATCAATGTGAGGTCGATTTCGCAATTTGGGGAAATCAAGGCCATACAGGGGGAACAGCCAGCACTGAATACAGCAAGAGAACGTCTCCATATTCACGCGATGGCTATGAATTTGCAGGACTCATACACATGAAGTGCGAGTCACTAAATAGACGCGGCTACCATATAGTTGATATGTCGGCAAATGCTTCGCGCAGTGATACCCCGAATTCCCGGCACCATGTCGATCCCTTCCTGCTTTCCCCCTGATCACCAGACTTCCCCGTGGGGCGCCGGAGGGCGGAGAAGGTTGGCCGGCAATTGGGGATTATTCCCGTGTGAGAGGCACCTCAAGACTCTATCGCCGTACCTACCTTCTCCGCCTTAAGCGGCCATAGAGCTTAATGGTACCCCCAAAAAGCTTTAGTGGTCTGGGGGGTTTGGGTGAGGTACGTATATAGGTATGTCAGAACATGCATCCCAGTCATCTTCCTTCAGTGCTTCTTTGCCCATAGTGAGAGTTTTCTGGTGAATTTCGACTTCACATTGTAGATGAGACTAGCTAGTCCACGATCATCATCATGGCAGGCGACTGGTACACATTCGGCGTCGCCCTCTTCGCAGCCATCGGGACCTTCCTTTTCGGTTTCGACACGGGGATTGCCACCACGACGATCGCTCATGAAAGCTGGATCGAGTATATGGGCCATCCCTCCGAGGGTCTCACCGGCGCCGTAGTCGCCGTGTATATCGCTGGCGAAGCTTGCGGTGCCTTGACGCAGACGTTCCTGGGAGATCGGCTGGGCCGGATCCGGTTCATGCAGATGATGTGCGTGGTCGTAACGGTCGGGACGGTGATTCAGACTGCTGCTGTTAATATGGGTATGTTCCTAGCGGGCCGCGTGCTTGCGGGATATGCAGTCGGTGGTCTCGTCGGCACAGTGCCTATTTACTTAAGTGAAATATCTGCTCCTGATCAACGTGGTCTTATCGGCGGCATTTCTGGTTGTGGTATTAGCTTTGGCACTATGGCTTCCAACTGGGTTGGCATGGCTTGCGGCTACGCTCCTTATGGGTCAGTTGTCTTGTCCTCGGATTGGCCTTCAAGCATACTGACACTTCTTAACCACTTAGTGCTACTCAATGGCGACTTCCGCTTGGTATCCAGATCCCCTGGGGCATTATCCTTTTCATTGGCCTGGCGACTTTTATGCCGAACTCACCCCGTCTACTCATTCGGAAGGGCAAGATCGAACCGGCTCGCAAAGAGTTCATCAAGATTCGTCGTGATCTTCAATCTCATGAGGCGCTGGAGGAGTTCGCTCTCATGCATGCCCAGATCGAATACGAGATGGAACGTGAAATCACATCGTACTCGGAGATCTTCAAACTATTCCGGCACAGAGCGCTTGTCAGTATCGCCGTCCAGACAATGACAAGCTTGACTGGTGTCAACGTCATTCAGTACTACCAAACCATCTTATACAAGTCCCTTGGGATCGACCAAAAGACCATCCTGGCATTGGCAGGCGTATACGGCACGATAGCCTTCCTCTCCAATGCACTCACCACCCGCTTCCTAACGGATCAATGGGGCCGACGCAAGATGATCTTGACCGGCTTGGCTGGTATCATTGTCATCGAGATCTACGCCGCTGTAATGCAGCTTGAATTCCAGAACAGTGACAATCGGATTGGGAAAGGCTTTGCCGTCCTCGGCATCTACCTCTTCGTGGTCACATACTACGGTATGCTCAACAGCACCACCTGGCTCTATGGTGCTGAGGTTCTGCCTATGGCTTTGCGGAGTAAAGTCATGGGGTTGGCTGCTGCTAGCCACTTCATTGTCAATGTTGGCATCACCGAAGCTGGACCCAGCGCTTTCGCCAACATCAAGCAAAACTACTATTACGTCTTTGTCGGCTGTACGGCGTTCTTCCTCACCATAGCGTGGTTCTATTTCCCGTAAGTTGCGAAGAGAATGTCGATCCTTTTGAGAGCGCGAAGCTGATGATTCCTGTAGTGAGACTCGCCACAAGACGCTGGAAGAAATAGCTGCTGCATTCGGCGATAGGGTCGTCTCATTGACGGATAGGGATCTTGTTGCCGAACAGACATTCTTCGAAGAGAAGGCCGCTATGAACCACGTTGAGAAGAGTGATGCTGCTGCGGATCGGGTTTGAAAAGAGCCATGGCAATCAGTTTGATGACTATTGTTAGCTAGCGGGCCAGATTTTGTGTTCGGACTCAGACCGAATCCCTTTTTCGTACGAATTTGATGGATTCGCCATACGATCTACCACGGTTTAGTTCGTATTTTCGAGACTCATATCACAGATGAAACAGTACCCGGAACGCATGTGTGTATCGTAGAAGAAAAAAGACAACAGCGAGGTTCTTACTTAGGAAATGGTCAGCGGCCCGTGCCGTTTACCACGCCAATAATCGCGCACTAGTTACGCGTAACTTCCCCTTCCGCCACATCCTGTACGTAGTAGACAGGCCGGCTCCCAAATGAGTCGTCGCACACCGCATCAGTACGGACAGCAGAGGATGCCGGGAGACATATGGGACAAGAGTGAAGATGATTGGGGGATGCCGGTGAATCGCCGGATTACTTCAAAGGATTTTCCCATCTGGTCACCCCGACGCCATCGGAGATCATGGCCGTATCTTGGATTCGGACTGCTGGTGTTGATTTGGTGGATGTGGCCTGCAAGCACCGCTGTCGACTGGTCACGATATGCATATGTCACGTATGCTACGAACGATGCCAATATGTGTAATGTGAGTGACGCTGATTTTTCGTTGGGTATTGTTTGCTCTAACATCTTCATAGGCCTTCATGATGTTCGAGTCCTTGCATCGGCTTGGGAGCAAAGCGGATCGTGTATTGTTGCACAACCCACAGTGGATCGATCGTTCCCAGGGTGGCATGGATAGGAATGCTCAGCTCATGAGCCTCGCCGCGAAGAGGTATAATGTCAAGCTGAGACCTGCACGCCTTCTGGACGAGCGAGGTGAGCATACCGAAGTCACCAGCGACGGAACTTCCACCTGGGATACTTCGGTTACCAAGCTCCGTGCTTTCGAGCTGACGGAGTATGATCGCGTCCTGCACATCGACAGCGATAGCACCATTCTGCAGCATATGGATGAGCTTTTCCTAGCACCGAAAGCACCAATAGCCATGCCCAGAGCATATTGGACAGACGAGGTTGTCGGACGCTGGCCTCTTACTTCTCTTATGATGCTTATCGAGCCAAATCCGCTAGAACTCCGGGGCATGCTGGACACTTTACGGTCCTGGTGGATGGACCAGTCACCTGATAAGACACACGGCTACGACATGGAGCTCCTCAACCAACGATTTGGCGCGTCCGCTATGGTGTTGCCTCATCGGCCATACGCATTGCTCACATCCGAGTTCAGAAATACAGACCATTCAGCATACCTTGGCACTATCAATGCCCCAGCTCCGATGCGACATAAATGGGATCCGGATGCAGTCCTCAAGGAAGCGAAGCTAGTCCACTTCTCCGACTGGCCTTTACCGAAACCGTGGGTAATGTGGCCCCATGATGCAGTGACTGAGATGCAGCCGAACTGCACCAAGATGGGATCGGACAGCTATCAGTATTCTTGCCGAGAGCGCGAGATCTGGAAGGATTTGTACGATGATTTCCGGAAGAGGAGGAAGGACCATTGTAGGCTCCTTAGTGCCACGGCACCGAACTGGCCGACTTGGAAGAAGACGGTTGGCGCAGAATGAGGGCGGCCAGAAGTAAAATCCACGTACAATGCAGTGCTTCATGTGAAAGCTGAGTGAAGACTACGTCTTGTGATTGCAAGCAAACAAAACCAGAAGATGTGATTGAAGATCCAAGGGTGTCTGAGTGAAGTATCCTGCGTTATTCACGTGTTTCAGCAGCCAAGCACGAGCTTGCAAGTCCGTTCACATGTGACGCTTTCGACAACGTGACACCTTGACCTCCTGTGCTAGCAAACTCTTTCTATATCATCGACAGCCGCCGTCAACTTCTTGAAGCTTCCTCTTAACCATCACCCTTCGATCGGGAAGTGCTTACTGCGACGAACAGAACGTACACCTCCGCACATCCCTGAATCATGTCGAACCACTCTCAAGCCTTCACACTTCCAGAAAAAGAGGCTGAAATTGAATACACTCCAGCCTGGAAATACCCCTTAATCAGACCAAAACACACTCATGTCAAGAGCGCCGGCGCCCCTGACCAAGATCAGGCCTTTCGCTTCCTCGACTTGCCTGCAGAGATGCGAAATCTGGTGTGTCACCTACCCCTGCATCATATTCAGCATTTTTACCTCGAAAGCTAATTCTCGTTAGGTGTACCGCGAACTCCTTGTTTGGCCTAGCAACAGGCTCGAGAGATGCTGGCCCCAGATTCTGCGCACGTGTCGGCAAGTGAACGACGAAGCGAAAGAAATCATCTACACCGATAATGCCGCCAAAGTTAAAGTATTCATCAAGGGAATGGGTGAAAATGATCCGAATCGCATTTTTTGGTACATAGACTACAGGAGTGGAAGGCAATTCGACGACTGCGACGACGACAACGACGACGATATCGATACTTTCTTTTCAGAGAACTTGAGGGAGTACAACTTTCGCTGCTCACCGTTTCTCCTCAAACAAGCATCTGTCCAGGTCGACATCTGGTTGAAAGGCGATGAAGGTGATGGGCGTCCGCAGGACGTCGCAATCATCCTCAGCCGAGTCGTCTACACACTTAGTAGCGCCTTTCTGCATTGTCAGAAGCTCGAGAAGCTAAGCATCCGTTTCTATGGACTAGAGGTAGAGGTCGGTGACGAATTCGGCAAGGAGGTACTCTGGTCTCTGTCCAAACTAGGTTTACCTGCATCAGCCCTTTCGATCAAAGGTCTTCACGCAAATGAGACCACAAATTGGGCAGAAGTCATTACCAACTGTGATCCCGGATCCCCCTCGGACGTTATGTTAAGGCTCTACCAAGCTCACGTGGGCTCGCAGCGGCTCGAAGACTCCCTCGACTTGAACGAACCCGCCATAAACATCGTTACGCAAGCGGCTTATGACGAGAATGATAAGCCCATCGGAGGTTGTCAAGACATATACCGCGAAGAGTTCATAAGCCTCAGTGATTATATACTCGATCACGAGGAGGAAAAGTGTTTGATTGAAATCACGGAACGATTGGAGCTCTGGGTGAAAACAACCATTCAGGCGCTTGAGAGGGATGCTGAGGTGGCCAAGGCGAGGATCGATGCCATCACGCACAAAGTCCGAAAGGTTGCTGGGCTGCTCGAGATCTAGACAATGAGATCAAGTCGTCAGTAGCCGAATGTGCAATACAGTAGCGTAGTGAGCAAAGAAGCCAATAGAGATAGAGCGGTACTACTACAATCTAAACTTCCTACCAGACTCGCATCTCGTTTCTCTAGAGGAAGCAATACCAACCGAATGTCCGATACAGTGGCATAGTAAGCAAAAAAGCCAACGAGATTAACAAAGATAGAGCGGTACTGTCCAGTCTAAACTGTCTATAAGAATCGCATCTCGTTTCACTAGAGGAAATAATACCAATTGAAAGTGCAATACAGTAGCGTGGAGAGCAAAAAAAGATAACGAGATCTGCAAAGGTGGAGCGGAGTTGCTACGGTCGAAATTTCCCATAAAACCGCAAGAAACGAACGCATCTCACTACTATAGAGGAAGGAGTACCAACCGGATGTGCAATACAGTAGCGTAGAGAGCATCACCGCTACCGAGAGTCGTCAAAAGGGACTCAAATTCCGCAGCGATCGATTACATATTGACTACTATGTACCTAGTAATCAAGGGAATTTAAGCCATATGGAGCCTTTTCAGTCGATACTGATCGCGTGGCCTGAAGAAAGAATAGACATGCTCTATTTTAGTGATTTTTCTTATAGCTTGCTGTAGGTAGTGATAATGTAATAAGGATAGTAGAGTAAGCATCCCTCTCCCATCCTCGTAACCGGCTACTCGGGTATTCGGCTACTATAGATCCCTTCCTTCCTCTTTCCGATCTTATCGCCTGCCCACAAAGACAGGCACCCGTCCTGTTATCCCACGACGGAGGGCAGAAAACCGAAGCGAACCGCTGCCCACGAATTACTGAAATGAAAAGTTGCTGAAGCACTGCATTTTACATCATACTGCTCACTACATTGAACATGCTGCATGCAACAATAGTACAGTAGCTTATCATCTTTCGCAACCCTTTCAGTCTTCACGTTAATGCGCTCAATACGCTTACAGCCCGTGCAGTTGCAACTACAACAAGAAGGCCAGCATTCCCACGAGTCCCGCACCGAGCCCATAAGCACCCATCGTCACCGCAGCATTGCTCTCGCCAGTCGCTGTCTCAGAAGCAGCCGAGGACGTCATGGAAGATTCCGTTCGACTTGCGGTATTGGAGGCGGTTCCCGAGGGAACGGAAAGAGAAAGGGTCATCGTGCCTATGTCGAGGTGTGGACATTAGTACTCTACATCCAGCGCTTCGCCATCGGAAGAATTGGACGACTTACTGTTAGTCGATGTGGAGTTGGTGCTGGTACTGTTGCCACCAAGCAGTACGAGGTCGGCACAGGTAATGCGAGTCTTGTTCGCGAAGTGTACTACGATGCTCTTGCCGCCGATAAACTCCTGGTCGCCTGGGACAAGGGATAGGAAAGCGTCGTCGTAGCTACATTGTACCCAGTCAGTATTACTTTACAGCATAGCAACGAGCGATCTACTCACTTGTCAGAGTACCGCTGAGGCGTCAATTTCCCATGTTTGCCGGCCAGATCGCCAACTTGGCAAGTCTCTGGCTTCGTATCATCGCACGGCGGGTCCTCGCCACGACCGAAGGGATCTAGATGAGCTCCGGTACCAGTGCAATTGCCGTCTGCGGGGACAGGATACTCATGGATGTGGTAGGCTATGTCAACATCAGTACGAGAGACACATCCCGAAAATGTATTAGGATCGAACATACTGAACGGACCGCCCTCACTCGGCAGATTCCTGACTATGACCTGCACGTTAGCGCCCTTGCCACTGGGCGTGCTCCCGATCTGGATCTCGCCGGAGACGCTGCTCTTAGATGTCGGCAGGATGGCTTGGTATCCGGTGCCAGGAGGGTTGTTCAGAGCGGGTGTTGCATCAGCAGCCAACGTGGCGAGTGGTGCAAGAGCAAGAGCCAGCAGGCTCGCTGGAAGGAGGTGCACGAGCATGGTATCGATAGGCTGACAGTGGGGATACTAGCTGCCGATGTTGCCTGAAGAAGTTGGTGTTAGATGATTTTCTTGAGCTAGTATTTTGTTGCAGATATCGGATTCTGGAGGTGGTGTTCTGGAAGAGAGGAAGAAAGATCGGAATGCGAATGACGCGAACATGTTATTGTTTAATAACGTGCGGAGGCATGTGCGACAGGGCGCGTTCGCGGCAGGGGACCTGCAGTATGTGAAACAGTTCACTAATAACAACCAGACCCTCATTCAGCCATTGGTTGCAAGTGCGACCTGCTGAAGTAGGCAAGCAGACTTGGTCACAATTTCGGCACGGCGGGTGGCTGCATAGCACGTGCGGAGGTGGCAAATATGTACATAGTACCGTGACATTTCGACCTGTACTTGTGCCGCAAAGCTGGATTAAGACTAGCTTCGTATCTTTGGATCGATTAAAAGTGGGAATCAGCAACAAAGTACTTCATGGCAGATGACTTTTCAAACTCCCGAACGCCTCGCTTTCTTTCGCTATGCGCTAAGTAGACCATACTCACAGAACGTGCAAAAATCAACCACTCTCATCATTCCCTACCCCCAATATGGCACGGCACCAGTAATACTGCTCAACGTATCTCCAATGCCTGATCCTTCACCACTCCCGACCTTTGCTCTCCGGCCGCTCAGCTGCGCAAGTGTTAGCATCCAACCTCCCGCAGTCCTAGCATTGACGATCAGCGAGCTGCACTTACCTCCAGTGTCACACCGCGATGGAGCAGCACTAACCAGTCCACATAAGACGAAGCCTCGCCGTTCCTGTCCTCGAACAACAACCTCGCAAACTCGAACTCAGCCCCATCTAAGCCTTGCCTGGCAAGCTGAATCGCGAGCCCCTTGCTTCCTCTCTGCTCTTCAAGATGCAGTAAGATGTTCCTGACCTGAGCATTGAGGTGGGTTTCCAAGACAGGCAAAGCGTTGAGATTAGAATCCAATGCTTGAAGAGAATCGAATCCCTCCCCAAACAAATCAACCAGCAAGTTGGGCGAGACGGCTTGATGCAGCCAGAGCAAGCACATCTGCCCGTTATCCACGAGGTATGCTCCACCTTCCTCCATCTGCGCGAAGCTCGCCCGCACCGCAGCAGGCATCTTGAGCCTCCCGTTCTCGTCCGCGAAACCTTCCGATGGGTCTAAGTTGTGTAACGCGATGATGCGGGGGTACAGGTAGAGAGAAAGTTCTGGCAGTCCCATAGCTTTCACCATCCGAATCTCCTGGATCCGGCGATCACTCGGTTCCTTCCCACCTTTCAAAGCCCTTGATTTTAGCAATCCAAGCACAAACATCGCCAGCTCCTTCAAGTTCTGAGGCAGGACAAGCTGCCCTGCTTGACTTGCACCAGCGAAATTCTTCCGGTAAGCTGCTATGATGTCGATGCATTTATCCTGGATGTTCTGTCGGATCTCCTTGAGGCTTCTGTCGATGGCTTTCGAGGCCGCCTCCTTGGCGAGGATGGAAAGTACGGCATCCTGGTCGACGAACTTGAACGGCTCACCAGGTGCGGAGGAGACGGAGGCAACGGCGTTGATGCAGCGTACGCGACGCTGACCGGAAGTAGTCGTGTAGAGCAAAGCGGCCTGGAAATGAGCGTCCAATTTCGGGTCAAGCTAGGAAACAGTCAGTGTCTTTCTAGGCAAAAAAATGATCCAGCTGCCTGCCACTGCTTCTCGCGTGCTCTGTATTGAAGTTTGAAACTTACCTTGCCATCATACGCGAACGTCACATCCATACCCGAATCCTCCGTGACGCTCGCCAGCTCCAGATCCGCACCAAAAGTATGCTGCGTGAAATTGCCCGAGTAGTGCGCCAACTGGAGACCCTGACTGCACCGAACCTTCATCAGAGCCGCGTATCCTTGATCCCGCTGGACTGTGTGCCCGAGCTCCTTTGCAAGGCGCAAGTTGTCCCGAGGGAAGGTGAAGTTGGGGTAATAAAATGTCTCGCCGCCGGTCTTCTCCGCGACGGAACCGATAGTGGCGATATCCAGGTATCCGCCCATAGGCGCGGAAAGGAAGAAGTCGATGCCGACGCCGGCTTTGGTCATATCGGCATGTAACTTCTTGAAGCCGGCGTGGTTCGTGTTGAGGTAGTCTTTGCTGCCTTCGCCATCTTCGCCAGCGTAGTTACCCTTGTCTCTCGGGAACAGGCGCCCAGGACCGTGGGTCGGGAGACTAGCAAGTGAGCATAATATTTTGCCACCCGTGGCTTCTAGCGTAGAAAGTGCGGCGTTTAACGTAGGGAGAAGAGCAGTGTCCGGAGCTGGTTGTCGACTATGCATCGCCGGCAGAGACTGGAGGAGCTTGGTAATGTTCTCCCGACATTCTGCAGCATCGACAAATAACCTTTCGCCCGAGATGGCGGAAAAAGGATCCTCGAGGTCGCTGACTACAAGCTGCTGCGGCGCCGACAGGCTAGCTGACGTATCATAGAAGTGAATCGTTCGGTCGTAGGTCATAAAGCCAACTCGTGGCCCTGCTGGCACTTTACTCGGCTTGCCGGCATCGCCATTTGTCGAAGACTCCTCGCCGTCTTGAGCGACTTCATCGCCATAAAGCGCAGTCACCACCCCATCACAAACAGCCTGCAGGAACCCTCGCTGCACCGCTTCTACACTGACATCGATCAGGAACAAAAAGCGCTGCGGCACCGGCTCCTTGATCCAATACTCCTTCGGCACCAGAAACTCGCAAGTACCGAGCAGGAGCTCTGGCCGTTGCATACGATCCACACGAGCACCCGATGGATCGGTAGGCGCAAAGTAATCAGCCGGGACTTCGTTCGGATGGCCGCAGAGATTACAGGTCATGCGGTTGCCACCATTGCCGAAGATCATGAACGGGTTGATGTAAGCACGGCATCTTCTACATCTCGGAGGCCCTGCGTCGCCAAAGTCAAGCACTGGGATGGCTTGTTCGCCGTCGGTCTGCTTTGCTAAAGGCTGGAGTACTAGACCTAGGGGCAGGGAAGTTGATGCTAGTTGGTCTGCAGTGGACGGGATGCAGTTCAGAGTCAAACGAGCGTACTTGGGACTGGCATTGCCTTGGTCGAAAGCCACAAACGGGGTCGTTGCGGGAGGTGGTAAATGCTGTTCCATGGTTGGATAGATATGGGTTTTGTAGTATTCGGCGGGTAGATCGCGCGAGAGGGGTATACTGGGAATCTGATCAGGGTTGACTCGTCCTTGTTGGCCCTGGGCCATGTTCTGAGTGCCTTGTTGGGCTATAGAAACAGGCGTCCCTGCCGGTGGGAGCGCTTGAGACTGTGGCATAGCAGGAGAGGCGCCTGGACCGGCCTGCGGTAGAGCTTGTGACTGCCATGGTTGGGTCTGCTGCTGCCAAGGGGCAGTAGCCTGTCCGCCCATACTTGGGGAGCCGTTCATAAACTGCTGGCCAGGTGGTGCCGGCGCGGTGGCAGCCGGTTGCTCTATCTGGTGATACGCATGCCTGTCCTTCTTTCTCCGTGCATGTGGGGCTGGTGCGCCATCAAGACCCATGCCTCCCATCTGCTGCGCAAGCCCTCCCATTGCGTCCTGCTGCGGCGGGTATCCGTATCCATATCCTCCGGCTCCGGCGTATCCCCCACCTGGCTGTTGCATGTCTGGGTTCCCTTGCACGTTGTGTGCTGTGTCGCCTCCCGCTGAGACTGCTGGAAAGTAACTTCCTTCTACACCTCCACCAGTTGCAACCTGTTGCGAATTTCCACTCCCCTGCTGATATCCACCTGGGCTCGGCGCTACCGGCGGTTTCCAGCCCGACTGTGTACGCTTCGGCTTTGGACGCTCGTCAAACGGGGTGCCAAACGGCGAACCATGTGGTGTAGAAGGGATCTGGAAGGACATGTGGAGGACAGCTGGCGAGACACGACGTACGTCTAAGGTTCGGGACGAAGATGATGATGTGGGGCGGTGTTACAGCTGTATACAATAATATATTGGAAAACTGCAGTCATACGGACTCTGGACATTTGGATATCTACATCGACGTCGATCATTACATTGGCACTACCCAAGGGGACAAGCGATGTTAACGAGGACCGCCTATCGTCGAGCCGCCCGAATTCCAGACATCCGATCGCACTGCACCCCACGCTGTCACATGCTTTCGCGTGTGCAACCGATGTGTCTGTGCCCCGCTTGTCCGCGTTACTTGCATCATCTCGGACGGTGAGAACTTCCAGCGCGACACATAACATTCATCTTGGGGCAACCATTGTTGTGATTAGACATACCCCTCATCAGTAGGTTCTCATTGGAATACAGAGAGTTATACCTTTCCTAGTCATTTTTCATACGCTACTTGTCCTATTACACAAACCTCTTCATCTCACCACAATGGCTGCACAGGCCGACCCAAACACTTCCTCGCGAGCAGTATTCACTGAGGTCTTGATCAACAACCCCATCCCAGACCATGCTTGCGAAGCCTGAAAAAATCAGGTGAAGAGCCTGAAGGAACTCTATCAACTGCTTGCCAATCATCCAGGCATGGGCCGGAACAACGAGCAAGTCTTTGCACAGCCGGCCCATGAGAAGAATACAGTCTACTTCATGTGGGACTTTGTCGGGCGAACCATCGTATGCTCTCGTCTCTACCTTTCATGCCAAGCCCTTGGTCCTTTCGTCTCCTCGGTCTAATCTATCGTCCTTCCATGCGCTGACTGTCCTTATGATAGACCATGGCTTACATGATTGATCCTGCGCTCCCAAGCAAGCCGGACGTCAAGGAGCGATGGAGCGATATCATGAGTCGCTCAGTGATGGCGGCTAATCTGCTCCTGGACCAGCCGCCTGGAATGCTTGACCAGATGGTCAACATGTCGTATCCCAACCAGAGCGGCGAGAAGCCAGTGATTGGAAACGACATTAAAGATGCCGCTAGGAAGCTGACGTAAAAGTAAAGAAATGTAGATCGTGGTAAAGGCTTGAGGTGAGAGGCTCTAGGAATCTTTGACGCCTTGTGGACAGATTACATGAGTATAGATGAACCAATCTTATGAGCTGGTCAGCCTTCCAATCAGGGCTTACGGAAACATCAAGTTATCGAAGATATTATGAGTGTCGTCCGGTGTGGTTGCCTGACTCGCTGTCAATGGTCTGACGATGAATCCCAGGACGGATTTACATAGCAATGACACTGAAGCTCGCTACGTGCACGCCAGTCTGAGACGAGAAGGTCATTCACTAAATCATCAATACAGAATCGAGACGACAAGAAGAACAAATCGCCGTAAACTAAGCTCGGTAGCATACTTCATTCTGTGCTCCCGTCTCAAAAACGAGCGTGGGTTCCTGGAATGACTGGGTTTAGGATTCCGAACGTGCCTCTGCAAAATCTCACACCATTCGCAAAATGAGTCTCAGCAATGGACTCCTTCTTTCCTGCCAGCTGAACCTTCTTATCCCTCATATCTGGCCCCCTGCTTTAGAATGGCATCATATTCGAAATTGTCGAAAAGCACGGCAAAACCCAGCACCCTGCTGACCTCCATGATTTCGAAAGTCACACGATCCACATTCTAGTAAAAAATTTGGGAAGTATCAGCAGTGGCGATCCTGTCACACGCGGGGGGGGGGGGGGGGGGGGGGGGGGGGGGGGGGGGGGGGGGGCTATACGCGCCCCAGACCGGTCTCGGCGTCTGGATTTTCGAACTTGACGGCACTACCATCCGTGAAGGAGACGATCTGCTGGCCTGTGGAGGTCCTGGGTACTATGGGCTTGCCATACGTGGTGGGCAGAGCGGTGCTGAGGAGTAGGAGCAGCTATACTTGGACTGAAGGACAATACATGGCGAGTTACTTGTGTATTGAAAAGTCGCTTATTTGCGGGAAACTTGGAAAGATTACAAAGTGTGTGTGTGCAGGATAAGCGGTATAACACCCCGGGCGAGACCTCCAGCAGGATATATGTTGTACAGTCTCTTCGACTCTCCCCCTATTCCTGCACTACTTTGATCTGTGTTCGTACCTCCTACAGTAGGAAAGAGGCGGTCGAAGCCTTTATGCTGCTTTGCAGTGGCGTCCGAAGAAATTGCTCTTTCCGAACAAATGTGCTACCGCCTCGCTGTTCCTTCGTGCAACTCGATCAGCTTCTGGAACAAAGATTGAGCAAGAGGCATGGACTGGTTTGACGCTTTTCGATGTGAGGAGCACACAGTACCTCAGAGCTCTCGATGGAAGGCGCTCCTCGATGGAAAGGGTAGGGCGGGACAACCAGCATAGGGCTTGGATATCTCGTCCTGTCACAATACACGCATCGAAGGTCACTATGCTCTTAGCGGATGAGAAACAGATAGATATGATATTGTTCTGAGCTATCCATCTATACCACTCGAAACATCCACTTTTTCTAGACCGAAGGAAAAAAAAAAAAAAAGGAAAGGAAAAAAAAAAAGAGAGAGAGAGAGAAGGAGAGAAGAAACAGAGGACCAAAACTCGCTCAGATACTGTGACTGGGCCTCAGCAGCCGCAATTCCTACACGGCCGACTACGGTGTAGAGCAGACAATCTCAATGTCTCACATCTCGTACCACCTGATCCCAAAGACAAACAAACCACCACCTAATCCCGCATGCACCGAGGTCGGGGATTACATAGCCTCATTATCACGTTCCCAGATGTGTTGTAGCATCTCCTGACTCTGATTTTGACGTGGGAGATGCCTGGAAAGCGGCATGTGGTCGGGTTTCTATCCCCAACGGTGTCGCCAGTCACTATGCCAGCGCATCTCTGGTGCGCATGATAGATTGATGAAAAGGCTTGCGTTGCTCTTCGTGACCTTTCTCTCCTTGTAAGATCTCGTATCTGGTGTGCAGAAGAAGTCCTGTCAACAGTCAACCAATCGAGCATCCACCAGCATCCTCCAAATTCCAAAGCGTCCGACTCCTTAAATTTTTCCTAGGACTCGCCTCCTCTTATGCCACAGCCCATCAACCAGTGGCGAGCCGACACAGGCTTGACATCCCCTCCCACTCCTCCCCCGCCACCCGGCCCGACCATCATGTTCTACTACCCCCCGCCACCACCACCGGCAAACGTTTTCCACTTCGGTCCAGGACCCTACTGCAGCATCCCAGGACCCGTAGGGATCAGTGGCCTATTCACTTTTAATCCGAACCCGGCCCCACCAGCTCCAACCGAAGAGAAAGCGGCAATAAAAGAAAAACCTAAAGCGCCGACGAAGAAGATCCTGATCCCGTCTTTACCACCACCACCTCCTCCTCCCGCTGCTGCGCCCGCTGCTTCGACGACTAAGTCGCAGAAGAACGAAGGCTCCGCTTCGGCGAAGGAGGAAAAGAAGGAGGAAAAGAAGGAGGAAAAGAAGGAGGACAAGAAGGAGGACAAGAAGGAGGACAAGAAGGAGGACAAGAAGGAGGACAAGAAGGAGGACAAGAAGGAGGACGCCAAACCGGACGAAAAGAAGGACGCCAAACCAGAAGAGAAGAAGAAGGAGGAACCGAAAAAGAAGGAAAAAGTAATCAACACATACCTGCCCCCCAAAATGCCAGTAGGGACGAATTTCTGGTTCGCGGCTGAATTCACCCAATTGCACATCTTCAACAAAGGGGTGAAGATTTGGGAGGAGAGGTGGAGGGGGGATCGGAAGTCAGTCTCTTTTTCCTTCTCCCTCCCTTTCCCCCCCTCCCCCCCCCCCCTTCCCCTTTTCTTTTCGCCTTCTTTTTCTGCCCTCTCTCCCTGGCACACCCACCCACCCACCCACCCAACACCTCCCTCTTGTCTCCGCGTCTCTCTTATTTACTGACCGAAAATCTCCGCAGAGCCTTCAAAGCTTTTACGGTGGACATCCACTGGCCGGTCCGGAGTATCATCGAACGCACGCGGAACCATAATAATGCGGAGGAGACGACGACGACCGAACAGCAGCAGGCGGCGGCGGCGTGTAAAGGGTGGGCCGTGACGGAGGTGATTGAGGGTGGGGATAATACTTTTTTGAAGGCATGTTTGGGATGGTGAAAGAAGCCTTCCTTTTATTTTTCTTTTTCTTCTTTTATTTTCCTTCGTTCTTGTTTTTCCCCTGTTTCTGCGAAAGATGGTGGGGTTTAGTGCTTAACGAAGGAAGAGTACGTACGAGGACAGCGAGGGGTGAAGATGGGAAAAGGAAGAAAGAGAAGCTGACGGAAAGAAACGAATAATAGGGTACGACGATCGCGTATGGGAGTGATAAAGCGAAAGTGTCGCTGGCGAGTATGGGGTGGAATGGGAAGCGGGGGAAGTCGTTGCCGCCGGTGTGGTTGACGGTACATAAGATCTGACTTCCTGCCCAAGTGGGAAGGTGATGTGTTTTTGAATTGAAAAGGGAGTTTAGAATGGTGGGATCCGTCTTCATGCGGGTGTTAGCAGTGGATGCCTCAGGTTGGTTTGGCGTTTTCATCGGGATTTGGTTTTGCTGCAGCTGGGAAGGCATGGTTGGTATGGGTTGTTACTGAAACCTTGTAGATCCTATGTGTGAGGTATGAAGCGACTTGATGTCAACGATTTATGGTGAAGTGACTGAAGTGGTGGTCATTGCTATCTAAATTGATACAGTCCTTCAGCTGATTCTGACGATTTATTAAAGGTAGAGATGCAGTACGAGACGGCCGAGACAAATTGAGTTGCATCACGTGGACGTCAAGCATTGCCAAGCCTCCCTCTTAGCGGCGGATTGCAAGGTTGCGACCGCAGGGGGGAGACACGGGCGACGTTGGTGGTTTCAAC
The DNA here is from genome assembly GCA_037044905.1 of Hortaea werneckii. Lineage (NCBI taxonomy): Eukaryota > Fungi > Ascomycota > Dothideomycetes > Mycosphaerellales > Teratosphaeriaceae > Hortaea > Hortaea werneckii. The sequence goes on along the minus strand of JBAOKB010000025.1, from coordinate 18,623 downwards.
GCCATTGCACGCGTAACCTGCCACTCTCCGCATCCACCACTCATCCACCGCAGGGATCAGCTTGGTGATGATTGGCCTCGAATGATGATCCATGATGCGCGTCGTCAGCAGTGGAGGAAGGATACGAAGAGGCACACTGAGGACCAACTTCTGGTTTAGGACGCCAATCTCCTCCATCCGATGCCACCCTATGGCATTCATGAAAGAGAGTAGTACATGTGCCATCCAGCCGTCTGCTGTACTTACTGGTTTGGGTTTGAGTGGCTTAGCTGAAGAGACAATACCACTGGTGATAGTGTTATTTGGCTGGGGGAGTGCAAGTATAGACGCGAGTCTCCACCAAATTGAAAAAATAAGCTTTGGTCGTGTGGTGCTTACGACGCCTGGCAGTTACCCTGGGCTGATGCTCATCAATCTTTTAGCTGCTGTACCTTAAGGTACTAGTAAGCAGCTCCTTTACAACTACTATGTACAGCACAATCCTGCGACACTGTCGCCAGAGCTACTCAGTAATAAACTTCCCTTGAAAGCTTCCCATGTTCCCATCACCTTCATTCACTCTCCTTCCGTCCCTCTCATAGCCCGAGGGACTTTCACGCTCTTTCACTTTCTCTTCTCCCTCGGCGAAAGCTTCTTTATCACCATGACCGCCTCTCCTTCCTCGGCGCGAATCATCACCCTCCCCCGCATCGCCATCCTCGCCCTCACCCTCGTCGCCATCTTCTTCTTCCGCGACACCTTCCTTCCCTCCGAATCCCCATACCGTTCACATTCGACATCGCCCGCGCACTTGCACACCCAACCCGACCAAGCTTCCCATTACGAGTCGGAATCCACTACGCAAGACAAGAGCAGCAGCAGCAGCAGCAGCAGCACAACACCCAGCGTCCACCATGCGACCAACACTTCCGCATCCGACGAGCCCGAATCCTGTCTCTCCGTCCCCGGCGCAGACAATGTCCTCATCATGCTCAAGACCGGCGCAACCGAGCTCTATCAAAAACTCCCCACCCACTTCATGACCACCTTCACCTGCGTCCCGCACTTCATGATCTTCTCCGACCTCGCCCAGAACTTCGCCGACATCCCCATCCACGACGCCATCGCCCCCATCTCGAGCCATTTCCGCGACCACCACGAGGACTTCGAGCTCTACCGAAAACTACAACAGTACCAACGCGAAGGCCAGAACCTCCACGCCCTATCCGGCTCCGGCGGCTGGAACCTCGACAAGTGGAAATTCCTGCCCATGCTCCACCAAGCCTTCGAAAGCGCGCCCGCCCACATCGAATGGTTCCTGCTCATGGAAGCCGACACGAGCCTCTCCTGGACGAACCTGCTCCAATGGCTCCGCACCATGGACCCGACTAAACCCTACTATCTCGGCGCCCAGAACGTAATCGGCTCCACGACCTTCGCGCACGGCGGCAGCGGCGTGGTGATCTCGCGGCGCGCCGCCGACCTCCTGGAAACCAAACGCCGCTCCCTCGGCAAAACAACCTACGACGCGCTCTGGGAAGAAACCACCTCGACATCCTGCTGCGGCGACGAAATCGTCGCCCGCGCCTTCCTCGACGTCGACGTCCCCCTCACCCCCGCCTGGCCCTTAATCCAGGGCGAAACCGTGAGCTCCATCGACTGGAAACCGGACCACTGGTGCACGGTGGCCCTAACCTGGCACCACGTAACCCCGATCGAAATCGACTCCCTGTTCCAATTCGAGACCTCCTGGATCGCGAACCACGGTTGGGAGACGCCGTACCTCTACCGCGACGTCTTCGAGCATTTCATCGATCGGCATATCAGTGTCAACCGCACCGCGTGGAAGAATCTGTCCAAAGATCATCGCTTCGTGCGTCCGGATCTGCTTGCCTTGCCCTCACAGATGCGGGAGGAGCCCCCCACTACGCCGTTCGAGCAGCTGAGGCCCTACGAGCAGGCTGCGGTCGAGAGTCAGGATGCCTGTGCGGAAGCGTGTCGGAGGCATAGGAAGTGCGTGCAGTGGATGTTTGCGCCCGAGGGGAGGTGTTATTTGGGGGATGTAGTGAGGTTTGGGGGTAGTGATGAGCAGCGCGAAGGTGGTGCTGGTGGGGGAAGGGGAGGACAGGAGGCGGGGCCTTGGGTTTCTGGGTGGATGCAGGAGCGGGTGCAGAGGTTTAAGAGTGGGTTTGAGGGGTGTGAGGTCAGGTGGCATGGGTGAGAGTCTTTCTCTCTCTCTCCCCCTGCTTCTCCTTCTCTCCCTGTCTTCGAAATTTTTTCTTTTTCTTTTCTTCTTTTTTACTTTTGCCTTTGGTGGCTGGCTTGCTTTTCAAGGAATGGGAGAACGGGATGATGATAGGCGGGGGTTTCCCTGATTCTCCATATGGAGCTGGCGTTCCTCTCTGGGGGTTTAACCATCCTTCTGGACAACCGGGCTGGTCGGCCGGCCGGCGTTTCGGACATTTTCCAAATCTTTGAAAGGGGTTTACAGGGAAAATGGGAGAATGGCGGGTTTACTATAAACACTCTGAGCGGGCGTTTTTTTCCCCTTCTTTTTTTGGTAATTAGCGTGGGCGTAGGCGTTTAGAACGGTCTCTTTTCCCCCCTTTCCCCGAGAGAACGAGGGTGGAGAAGAAGAAGCAAGGTCGGATGAGGGACTTTTTATGGATTATAGAAGAATAGAAGATAGATAGATAAGGTGGGAGAATTTATGTATGATCTCGCTGGAGCAATCCAAGGAGGCTTAGATGGGTTATTTATCCCCTTTTATTTCCTTTTCCCCTTATCTCTTTTTTCCTTTTGAATACTCTTCGCATGGGTTTGATGGGTGTGACACGAGGGAGATACTTTCTTCCCTTTCCTTTCCTGTCTTTTGGGGGGTTTTTTCCTTTTTATTTTTTTCGTTTTCCACATTCACCCTTCGCTTCTCTTATTGCTCATGCTTCTTTGTTATCTCTCTTCTGCTGGTATGGCAAGATTGATATGCCTAGAGAATCCCCCTGGTACGCGCGAGAGAGAAGTCACGTCGACAATTTCGGGATTGTTTACTGCTTTTCTTTTTTCTTTTTTTCTTTTTCTTTTTACCCCTTGCATGGAAGGCACAGGCAGTCATTGGGGGAGGAGCTTGGGGGCAAAGAGCCCCTCAAACAATTTTTGAAATTCATTCATTTCATCAGCTTATTTGTGGGTGGAAAAAAATTGATACACAGATGCTGGAAGGGGAGGAAGAGTACGGCAAATCAAGAGAGTAAGTTCCAGTTCAATCCCGATTCACAACTTTCAAGCTTCGCCGGGGATTCAACAGAACGCCTACAAACGTCGGTTCCCGGCCGGCAAGCAGATCTTCCGTACTGCTCCTCTCGCTCCCTCCTCCTCCTCCCCCTCCTCCTCCTGCTGCGGCCGACATCCCGTGATTCGTGTTCGCAATGGTCATCGAAGGAGGAAGATTCCCATTCTGATAGCCTTCATGGCTTGCTCCTCCGCCGCCGCCACCACCATTCCACGCAACGCCTCTCCTCCCGTTCTTCGAGCTCCGCTCGGAGCTGTTCTTCCCACTACTACACCCACTCCTCCCATCCGCACTAGCAGCCATCAACAACCCCGCACCCGGCAAACCCGCAGCGGAAAGTTTCTCATCGTCGTCTTCTTCGCTCCCATTTTGCTGCTGTCTTCGGTTCATCATCTCCACGTGTCGACGGTAGAGGCCCAGCTGGGCGCGGTAGATGTAGGCGCAGAAGGCTAGGTAGAGGGCTAAGAGGAAGAGGAGGCCGCAGATCGTGCCGACTACTATGGCGGGGATATTGGGATTGTTTCCCCGGGAGTCTGAGGAAGTTTTGTTGTTATTGTTGTTGGGGTCGTGATCGTCGTTATCTTTGCTGCCGTCGTTGGGGTTATTGTCATTATTATCCGAGGAATTCGGTTGAGAGGTTGAGGTCGGGTCGTTTGTTAATGTGTAAGTTGTCGCGCTTCCCGTTGCTAATGGTCCGTCGGTTGCGGTTACTACGGGGGTTGTGACTGTAGCGCCTCCGCTCTCGTTGCCGCCTATCTTGTCGATGATGATTTGTGGGACTCTGTATCCATATGAACCTTCCAGACCTCCGGTATCAGTACCATTGGCTAGTTGAGCTGGTTGCTGATTTAGAGGGTTATTGGAGCCAGTGGAGTTGAATGTAGATTTGGCGTTAGTAGTGTCCTCATCTTCATCCCCAGTCGTTCCTGACCCTGCAGATGGTGACGAGCTGCCATCTTTGCCTGGACTCAATGCGGTGAACTCTTGTACCCATTGACAATTACTCAGATCGAAGACATATATCCCTGGGCTTTCGCAGCTGAGCTGATCACCAACATAGCCACCAACCATTATAATCTGGCCATCCCAGATATTACAAGAATGCCCTGAACGACCGTAGGGCACTGACTGCCCACTCATATCGACCTCGATCCAAGTGAAAGATGGCAGTGTGAGGATCCACATATCGTCGTACTGTTCCTGGCTTCCGTACGGCTGCAGCCTCTGACCGCCGAACATGTCTTGCCAGTCATATACGTCAGTCATTTCAGAACTTGTATGGGGAATATTATGAAGGGCACTCACAGATATTGTACGAGCTACCATCCGGAGCTGCAGCGATAACGGCACATGGATTTACTCGAATCTCAGGTGTAGGACCCGACGTAGACTGCTTATACCAAGTACTCCGCGCAATATCGTAGACATCGATATTGTTCATTTGAGTGAATGTGTCGTTTGTACCACCTGCTAAGGCGAGTAAGATCCCCTGATCGCCAAACGCAGGTACGTAAACGAGGACGCCGTCCGCACGCTCGGTGAAACCTGCACTGTCTTGCAATCCTCCTTCGGTAATGTTGCGGTAAGTCCCTTCTGTTCCAGCCTTTTGTTCGTCATCAAGCGCGCTTACTTGATCGTTTGTGTATCCAGGAAAAGTAAATTCCAGAAGGGACTGCAAGTATATCCGTGGAACCTGGATCGACCAGCCTTGGGTGGTGTATGCGTCTTGATGGCCACCAAAGTAGAATCCACGCCCAAGCGAAGGTACGCTGACACCTGCTCCCTCTGCCGCGCGCTGTACCGCATCGCCATCACTTGGTGCGTTCTCGCCGCTTGAAGTTGTCGGATTGTCGTGTTCGACCCATCGTTGCTCGTCGATTTGGTACTCCCAGAGCGAGAAAGCGTCCGGCGACTGGGCAGGGGAATCTGAGAATTCGCCGCCGTACAGATAGAGGCTCTCGTAGCTGTTCCACAAATATCCGAGTGCGACCGGTGGAGGCCCCGAAGGCTGCGGTAAGCCACTCAGCGAAGGGTTTGCAATCTGCCATGTCTTCGTGAGATCCAAGGTCAAGAAGTCGTTGTTCCACGTGTTGGATGCTTGGGAAGCTTGCGTTGTAGCTTCTCCTCCATAAAGGTAAAGAGTCCCATTGACAATGGCTGATTGCTGTGCCCATCGGAAGCATACATCTGTTGGACTGTCGGATCGCTTCGCTAGATCTGGTGATATTTTGGTCCCTAAGGCTTTGGGCATAGGGTTTGCGTTGACGGATTGAACGGGCATGAGCGCCAGAGCGTGGAAGAACCCTGTGTACAGGAGAGCGAGCTTTGGCACCGTCGCTAGAAGCAAACACTGTGTGCTTGCTCGATACATGATCGATTGTTGACGACGATGAGCTGTTGCGCCCCCAGAGATGCGGATTCTGAGCGTTTTCGATGGAGCATGTGTGAATAGGTCTCACAGTTGTATGGCCTCACATTCCTTTTAATCCATTGGCGTCTGGTGATGGATAGTGTTTCCTTCGACAGTGATCTCAATGCATCGGCACTTAGACAAAAAGCTTCGCTCCTATGTACAGTTCAGATTGAGTGTGAGAGGTCCTCCCGGAAAACCTGTTGCCGACGCTGAGGCGAGAAGTTGGCTGATAACCCATGCACTCGGACGTCAATGGCAAACCAAGCGAACAAAGTGGCCGGGATGACCAGCTGCCGGCGGTGGCATCGGTTCTTGATGGAAAGATCGACTCCAAATTTACCTAAAGGCGATCGAGCGCAAAGCAGAAGTACCCCCGTGTCGAGTCCCATGGCGCAGGAACCCAGGACGGCAGGGAGAACTATTTGGAGCTGCCGTGTCATGCACGAAGAAGGCTAAGCGTACTTACTTACCCAGTGGTTGCAGTCGTACCCATGCCAGAAATGTATACACAGCCCTCGGGCTCACGTCCTGCCGAGATCAACTGCCTTGTTTGCCGCAGCAGATGTGATGAGCAGGGATGTCTCAAACATCACGTCAGTATGAGGACAGCTGAAGGGTGCCAGCGAACGGATTGTCACATCACTAAGCGATCCTATTAGGTGTGAGGATCAGCGCCGCAAGCTGCTGTTCTCTGCCGTGACACCCTCGATTTGGTGTCACAGGTATCCTGTACCTGGTGCATGAGTCCCGATCGGTATTGGTGCTTGAAGCTGAAGGAGTGATATATTGGTTCAGGAGTGGCGAAAAGTCTGCCACATCTCATGATGTTCTGAATGAGGCCGAGGTGGCGAACACCTTAGGCGATCCGAGGCGCTTGAATCCTGAGGCACGCTGTCAAAGCATCCATCTCAATCGAGGTTATTGTATCAATTTAGATGGAGTTCTTCCCTAGGTATGAATGAGCAAGTGAGACTAATGTAGACCACTAGTAGAAGACTCTGCTCTGTTCAAGTCACTTGCCAGAATGCTCATAGTGACCATTATAACTGCTTCTTCTACGACCCAATAATGCAAGACCTTCATATAGTACAAAATCCTAGGCGTCCATCGCTTCTTTCCATACGATGTATGCATCTGCCGCTGCTCGAATCCGAGAATCAATAACCACCGATAATAGAGCTGAGAAAAGGTATCGTGCCGATGCCATCCTAAACGCCGTCGCTCAAATTCTCAAGCACGCTCAAAATTCACTCTTCAAATCGGTTCCATCAAAAAATGCTAGGCTTTGTCGCTCGAGTCGGTAACGCTTAGTGAGCCTTGTCCTCACCAATCACTTCCTCGCGCTCCCACCCCGTCGGTCGCTGGAACTTGATGTCCTTGACGGGATGAGGCGCGGCCTCGTCTTTGTACTTGCTATTGTATGGGTTCGGGTCGTTCTTTTGGTCGAGATTGCCTTGGAAGGGTTAGAAGATCAATCGAGAGAGAAAGGGCGCTAAGTGAAACATACCTAAAGTGTGGTTGACCTCTCGGTGCTTGCTCTCATCTGCCCGGATGTAAAGCAGCAGGTCCTTCATGGTCCGTCGACCTTCCGGCATGTCCCAGTACTGGACAGCAATATCCGGCGCCGGCATCTTCTCAAACATCGGTAGCTTGCCCGCCTCGATGTCCCCAATAGCACGCGTGTAAGTGATCACAGCCTCTTCCTCGAGGTAGCCGACGAAGCGGTGGCAAGTGCGAGGGCTGACCAGGTACGAAACAAACATGCTGTTGAAGAAAACGCCCTGGGCGCCTAGCACCATCATCCGCATGAACCAGCCCGGCTCGGCCATCTTGAGGAACGTAAGGAGGTGCATGCGCTCGTTGTAACTCTCTTCGAGCAGTGTCTCGATCCAGCCATTGTCGCGCTTCATGCGACGCATGCTGTGTAAGTGGCGCAGCATACCAGCCACCATACCTGGTACGCCGGCGACGGATTCGAGGAAGATGAAGCTAATTGGCTGTGTTAGCTGCGTTTCTGTGGATGATACGAGTTTGTCTGTATACATACCGCATAAGCCACTTTCGCTCGGTCATGTGCGTGAACGGTCTGACGCGAAGCTTGTCCGCTTTATCGATCGAGTGCTCGCCACTTCCAGTTGGCGTGGCGGCACCGTTGCGAACAGGATGTTGGTCAGGATCGTGCTTGTATCCGCTGACAGTGTCCAGACCCCATCGAAGCACTCTCATAAAAGTCAGTGCAAACCAGTCAGACCAGTCCTTTGCATCCCGGTGCTGAATCTTGACCTGCTCCATTTGCGAGAAGGTGTATACCGGATGCGCCCACGCGGCCTCCGTGGTCTTGATGTTGGGCGCATCAGGTGCAGGGAAGTACTCTTTGATCAGTGCATGTTTGGAAGTGCGAAACTGCTGTCGACGGGTCTTAGGTGTTGAGGCGTGTTGCTGCACCAGTGTAGTCGGGCGGAGAGACGCTGTGGTTATCGTCCGGCCATGTTGAATTGATAATAGGAAGCGGGTAGCAGACTGCCGAGGCAGCGCATTCGTCGTGATGGCACGAGAACAGTTCATCAGGATCAAGGCTGGTGTTGTTGGGTAGTGCTTTGATCTGTCAATAGGTTGTTTAATGTTCTTCGGATGTCAGTCGTGATTAAAAGTATTTGTCTTGCAGTGGGACAAAGAAAGATGGGTCTACTCAAGTCACAGTGTTGTCACTTCTTATAGTGGTCGGACCAACGATCCCCAGTAAACAGCCTCACGCTCCGTCACGGCATCGCCAGATGTCGGATTGTGTCTAGGCTTGTCTCGCATCCTACTGTGGTATGCAGGAGCGAGTGAGAGCTCTAAGAATTCCCCGGCCCGATAATGAGATTTCCCCGGTCATTCCGCTGCTTCGGGATACTTCGGCTCTGCATTCCCGCACAATGACTCAGCAGCCACAACCGCGCATTCGCGACCTGAGTATACTAGTAGGTATTTTACAACGATGCGGCACAACCTTAGCAACATGGACATTGCATGCACAGTCAACGGTCTGCGTATGGCTTTAGAGGACCATGCAGAGGCCGATTAAAGCTATTCGCGTCCGGCGAGGCGACTCATACGGCAAACGCCAAGCAGCACGGGTGGAATAGGCCACGTGCTTTCGGAAGAAGTAGGGGGAGTTCCTAGAATTGTCCTTGCTGACGCTTACGAGAGGACATGGCATTTTTTCACCACCGCATGTTGTTTCGGCATTGAATCCGTTTGCTAGAAGAGCCTATGACTAATTGCATCTTTCGCTTTGCGAAATATTCTCTCGATTTTGCGCGCTCTCCTGTGCATTCCGCGTGCGTCCATATGGGAGCTTTCCTCAGCCCATCTTAGGCCTGAGCAGATCGAAATAAGCCCATGAAGCAGAATGGCATCACTTCGATTAGGCCTTGCGCCGCTTGTATGAACGCCGATGAATCGAAGGTCGGCAAGTGTTACAGCTCAAAGCCTACATCACAAGCCATCATCAGCGCCACCATGACTTCTCATGGCATCATGCTTGATGGACTTACCGCTGGAAGCCACTGTCGCCCTCTTTCGTTTGCATGTCGCTCGACTCTACCTTCGACACCTTGGCTGGCGAAGGTGCCTTGTAGAGCGAGTCAACAAACTGTTTGACGGAGTCTGAGCTGCCCTGGGCTTCGCCAACAACGGTGCCATTGGAGGCGTTCTTGGCGTATCCTGTGATGTTGAAGTCTTTGGCTTTGCTGACAGCCCAGGCTCTAAGAGAGTACATGTCAACAATTCTTTTGCGGTCTTTGGTTTCTCAAAGAGAGTGATACCGGTAGTTGACGCCTTGCACCTCTCCCTCGACCGTGTATTGGATCTGCAGGTGTTAGTGGCGCATTTGCGAGCGGGGGTTTAATGTTCGGAGCTCACCCTCTTGGACATGTTGATGGCTGTCGTGGTTAGAAATCGTTTCATACAGTCACGTCGTGCCTCTGGAGTCAAGTGATCTGGTTGAAATGAGAGTACAGATTGTGGAGGCTTGTCGAACAGCGAGCTGCACCTTTGCCGCAACCTGGATCAACAGAATGACATCAGAAGGTGAGAAGCTGCATGCCCCTTGGGACTTCTATGTTATGCCCATGTCCTCAGTAGAAATGCCATGCGATGTTGTGCCTACGGTGCGCTCTCTTATCCAAGCAAAGCACGATGGCATTTTGAATGTCCAATCTTATGATCATTTGGTTTTCTCGCCTCTTTCACTTGGACTCTACCGAGGCCCAAGGCGTGAAACATTAAACTCGAGGGTTTGCCGCCCACGGACCGCCGGCGCGCGAGCGGCTTTCGGCCCCAGGGTTTCTAAGATGACCGCCGCGTTTAAGTCGCGTCAACTAGATGGCGATCCTCTCATAGCCAATCAATGTAACGTTCTAGCGGACGATGGTGGCCCCCCTTTTCAGTTCGAGACAATCGGTCGAGAAATGGAGACGTCAGGCATGTTGTCGACCAAGCAACAGGGTGAGACTTTTCAAAGAATGCCTTTCGGGCCCTGGCAGGGACAGCTTCATCATCACCATCTCTGGACGAGTGATCTTCACCCATTGAAGCCTGACGCGGCTTGCTCTGATAGTCAAGTCGTTATTGTGCTACGCCTAGCGTTACACATCAACCATGGCAGACACAGCAAAGACCCCACCTGAGAGCACCATCGCTTCACCCGAACAGCGACCTAGCTCACCTTCACTCAGCGCGTCTCCCTCTTTAGCACTAGATGCTATTCCCTCACTGGACCGTTCAGTGTCCACGCCATCCAACTCTTCTGCTTCGACCCTTTCCACCCGGTCCCGCCACTCCCGTCTTTCAGATGGCGGTGCCACAGTCGTCCGCCGGAGAGGCTATATGCGTCCGCAAGGCACCGCATTTGCGGACTCAGCCAGGAACAGAGACAGCGTGATGAGCTTGGGAAGCATCGCGCACATGCAATACTACTTCGCTCGCACAGGCTTGCTAGATGGAAAGGGTGCACAGCTGGCCAAAGAGGGCAAGAAGAATGGAAACAACAAGGAAAATGTGGAACCTTCCATCTCCAGTGTGGACGACTTAGGCATGACTTCGTTGTCGCAATATGATGGAACCACATCCGGATACGCTGTTTCGGACCCCGGTCAGGACACAGCTGTCGTTGAGAGTCCCACGGACATGCAGAGTATCAGCGACGCCTGGATTCCCACGACGGAACCACCAATGCTGCCACCCACCGTCAGCACCTACAAGCAAAAACCCTCCTACACCGAGCCTCTCCCCGACATGCCTGTCTTGCGCCGCGAGCTGAAGGAAGCGCTGCAAGACGCATGTAAAGTCATTGAGGAATGTCAAAAGCAGATCGAAGTCGGTCAACAAGGCGTCGCCGAGTCCTCGACGACCGACAGCTTCCATGAGCTTCAGGGCCTGCATGTTTTGGACATAATCACTTTAGCGATTCGAGCGGCGAAGAATTACTACACAGCCCATTCCCAGCCAGAGAGGTTGTATGCGATTACGTGTGAAAAGACTATCCGCGGCGATCTATATCAGGTGCTTGATATTCTCAAGAAGATGGCGAGCAGGAACTTTAGAGGCGGCGTAAAGCTGACCGAGCTGGTAGGCATCCTTGGTTGGATCGAAAGTATCGATGTTCTGCTGAAGAAGGAGGAGCAGGTGGAACAAGCGGAGGCTGAGGAAAGAGCAACGTGGGTCTGGAGAGAGGGAGATTGGGCTGGGAGAGAGCGCGAGAGGGAATGGCTGTTTCTTAAGTCTTTCGACCAGGACGAGCCGCCTCTGCCTCCTTGGTCAGGGCAGGCTGTCGAGGAAGAGGGACAGAGCCTGCCAAATGTATTTCTTGAGTGTCTGGCAGACGGCATCAGACTGGTGCGGTTGCATAACACGCTGGTCACGAAGTCGAAACGACAATTTGATCTGATCAAGAACTGGCATACGGACACGAGTAAACCTTACCGGAAGGCGGAGAATCTACGGTTTTGGATGAAGGCGGCAGAGTTAAGATGGGATGTCCATCTCGACTTTCCCGTGTCTGACATTGTCAATGGGAAAGAGGAGCAAGAGTCATGGCGCAAGTTTGAGGATGCGGTGTTCAGATGGTGTGGAAAGGTCCGAAGCGAGTTAGTTGATGAATGGCGATTGGAAGCTATGGGCGAGGACAACAAGAGGAAGCCGCCTGAGTTGAAGATTGAAGTCCCTGAGCCTGATGGAGGCAATGGCGGAAATGTGATGCAGGCTGATGCGGTTTCAGGCGCCGAGCATGCGGTTTGAGAACAACATACCTCCGAGGTACGTGTGGTTGCGTTCGCATCTGCAAGGACACTTTTTCAATTCTTTGATACCCACTTATAGCAACTGGCTCGTTGAACGGGGCCGAGTACTGGAAATAGCTTAAATTACTGGTAGATGGCAATTTCTTGATCAAGATCCCGAAGAATGAATTACGATTGCCACGTTCCATAATATCATAATCAGTATCATATCGTTCTTGAACTTACCCGGACAGGGCATGCGCAATCTGCTGCACTACCAATCTCCGGTCGATCTTCTTGCAATATCACCTCAGACATTAGAGTTGTTTGACAGATCGCGCTAAAACGCGTCCTGAAACATCGGGCCAGACTCCCCAAACCGGTACCCCGGCGCACTAAAGTCACCTACTGCACGTAGCCAAACCCTGTCCAGTCAAGCCGCACCTCTGCTGCTGTACCGAGACAGACTCACTCCAATGCTGCATGTGAACAACAGCAGCTTACAATTCTGCTGTCGCTGCACAGCTGAGGCGACGGTACAGCGCAATCCGGACTCAATGTAAGCCTCAATCCGTCAACTTCCACCGCACCGGAGTAAAGAACTTGTCAACATTGGTCGCGCAAGTCGCGACGTGGGGCACTGGGCCAGCGAACAGGCAGCTGTGTTTGGAGCCCAAGGCGCCGGCGGAGTAGGATTGTTGTGGTTGCTGAGATGGCGGATTTAGCGCCGTTCATTCTTAGCGACGTGAATGCATCTAAACCGACCGTCGACAGCACAGTGCCACCTACCTCGCCGGTACGCAGCAAACGGGTGTCTCCTGGACTCGAGGTACGCTTACAGAGGCTGCAAGAGCACAAGCGCAGGCGAGAGGCGGAACGGAGGGAGCACGGTAGCATTGGAAAGATCCCAGAAGAGCAGTTGGCCGAGTTGGAGGAGCTGCAGCGGAGTAGACAAGGGGTTGAGGTGGCACGGAGTGGACGGACGTGGAGTGGTCCGCCGGTGCGCGTCATGCCCAACACTGGAGGCGTGAGGCTGGACGGTGGACCAGTGTCAGAGGCCGAAACGTCGACCCTGGAAAGCGATGTGTCCTCCATCATCTCCATAAGCGAAAGGCTTGTGGCGTCGGATACGGAAGAGGAAGGCGCGGGAACGGATTACTTGCAGGACAAGGCGAAGTACCGAATGCCGGACATTGGAAAGACAAGACTGAGCCTGCGAACGAAGGAGCCTCTGAGTCCGTCTCCAAGACAAACACCGGTGTCTCCGGTAGGGAGGCCGCTCAGCACATCTACACCGACCACGCCAGCGCCAGAATCCGCGCGCAGAGGCTCTGGAATGGCGCAGTCGCCTGAAAATGCAGCCTCTCCAAGATCGAACCGAAACAGCATCGTAGAAAATGCCAGTGATAGCGATTGGGTTGGCGCCGGGCTGAGTCGTGCCGGATCTATCTATACTCTCTCCCGGGTCAGCTTCACAGGACAACTGTCTCAGCTCACTAGCATGCGTCTTCCAGACGCGAACTCACTGGCCAAGCGCATATCGTTTATACCCACATCGAAGGAGGCTGCGAAAGCACTGTCAGACGCAACGGATCAGATACGCATGTGGATTACTCAAGCTTCAGAAGTGCTCAATGGACTCAACGCCGAGGATGATGTTGAATGGGCTGCGGCCGGTGGTCGAGATGGTATAGAAGAAGTCGATAATGCGATAACCCGCTTCGACAAGCTCATCCAGGTCTACGTAACATCAATAGAGCGACTTCAGACGCGCAAGGATGTTGCAGAACTATCCCCAGAAGAGCTCATGGACAGTGTCAAGCAAATGGAAACGGTAATCACAAGCTGGCAGAAAGTCAAGCAAACATTGAAAGGAGTCAAGGAGCAGGTAGAGGTTGCAATGGAATGGGAGGAGTTGTGGAACACTGTGCTCGGCGAGATCGCACAGGAGATGGAAGCGTTGAATAGGCTTGTTTTCGAAATGGAAGAAAAGAGACACAATGGGGCTCAAAGCTTGCTAAACGGAAAGGACAGCATTGATCTCAACGAGTTGGAAACCATTGTCGAAGAGCGTCCTGGAAGAGGCCCTGCACCACAGAACAATCGCTTCAGTCTACTGCCCTTCTCGTCGAGCTCCCCCATGCAGCCTTCGGCATCTCAGCAGGAGTCGAGGGAGAACTCAGGCTTGATCGCGCTGTTTGCACGTATGCAGCCATTGCGCGCTTCGCTGGACTTCCTCCCTATGCGCCTCTCCGTTTTCCATTGTCGGGGAAATTCAGTCTTTCCAACTGGCTGTCTAGATCTCGAGCAACGGCGCGACCAGCTCGAAGCTCAATGGAAGAAATTGGAGTCCGATGCAGAGTCACTGCGCCGAGAGCTGGGCGAAGATAGATGGGTCCTCGTCTTTCGGAATGCAGGTCGGCAAGCGTTGAAGATGTGCGAGTCAATCGCGCGGAGCTATGCGAAACTTCGAGAAGGGATTGATGCGGACGAACAGCACACGGCCCCTCATTCTTATGCAAAGAAAGTCGAGAGTTACGAGGCGAAAAAGGTCCATTACGGGCCTGCGATTGAACGGGTTCTTGCCATTATCGATCGCGGCGTACTCGATAGGCTGACCGTGAATGGCGAGATTCTCCGGCTGCAGAGTGATATGAAGCGGCGGTGGGCTGGTCTACAGGCAGACATGCGAGACATGGATAGTATACTGGAGGACTTTGCGTCTGAGGCTAGGCATGAAAAGCAGCTTCGAGACTCCGTTTCGACCGTCATGTCGAGCGAGCGTTCTATTGCGAGCAGCCTGGTCGACACACCTGGCTCATCACCAGCCAGCAGCGTGGTCGGCGCCAGCAGAAAGAGCAGCTTTGTTGGCTGCAGAACACCCACTCCTCTTGCAAACGGGAAGACGAGACAGGCAAGCTTCACTACGCAAGCCTCAGCAAGTGCATCCAGGAGCACTAGCAGAATCCCTAGCTCAGGCAGCGCCAGCTCGATACCTCGGCGCGTGCCGCTGAACAAGAGCCCCTTTTCCGAGTCGCGTGGCAGCCCGTCGCCCTTGCCAAGCGCTGCCAGAGCAAGCCGGATCGAACTCCCTGGTACTGACAGACCGAAGTGGATCAACAACATGAGAACCGAAAACCGAGACTTCCTTCCCCTGTCCGCCCTTGAGCCGTCTCCTTACGCAAAAGCACCGGTGACATCCAAACACAACTACCTGCGCTCTTCTGCCAAGACCCCTTCCGCTTCGATGGGCCGCATGTCCAATGCCACAGCAACTCGCAACGTGACCGCTCCCTCTTCCCTGCCAAGGCCCCAATCAGCCGTCCCTCACGCAACGCGCAAATCCAGCCTGCCAATCCCGACCTGTACACTGACCAGCCCCAACCGCGCCGCCAGTCCCCTCGTGCCAAAGTCTAGCAGCCCGGCCTATCGCCCGGGATCTAGAGCCCAGAGTCCCCTGCCCCCAAGGCCAAGCAGCTCTGCCCTGAGGCCCGCGTCGCGGTTGACGACTGGGAGACGAAGCAGTATGCTCGCAACCACGAGTCTCGTGGCAGATGGCAACGAGGCCGATTCGGAGAGTCCTCTACGTCACAAGTCCAGACCCCCGAGTGCAATGGCGAGTGTGGGGTCGGGCAGGCGGAGTTCGATGCTGCCGCTACGGTCGAGCAGCAGGATGAAGATGGTTGATGAGATCGGTGGTGGGCGCGGAGGGAATTCGAAGCCGGCGTGGAAGCCGTGATAGATTGACTTTTTCCTGATCGCATGGTGTTGGTGGGTTTCGGGTTTGATGGGGAAGCAGGGAATTATGGGAAATATTGGCATTCGAAAGCATACCCACGGACTTGTATGGGATAGAGATGTGGAGTTTTGCAAGGTTGGGTTCGGATAGGTATCGATAGCGTTGCAGTGCGTGCCGGTATAGGATATGATTTCATGACTTTGCATGATGCAAGCTTGAGGTTCTTTGTGCTTTTTATCGACATGGTTGCTCGGAAGTCCTTGGCCTTCTATCTCTTCAAAGGTGTGGTCGATGTGAGGATCTACCCTCACAAGGTGGCTTCCATCCTTCCCGGAAAATGAAGCTTGGTAGGAGCCCCACGGCAAGGTCAGATATTTGTTGAAGCATGGTCCTTCTTGCGCTCCCAGGGCCAAAATTGCTACACGGGCCTTAGCAGGTTTGGTGAAATAAGAAGAGCAAAGCCCGGTTGTTTTCTACGGAGTTGCCGCATCCCCAGTTGTTGAGCCCCCCAAAAGGAAGTCCGCGATGTCGTCCATGCCTTGGAAGTCATTGACCCGGTCCGAGATCATCGCTTCGCGCTCCTGATCAAACACGACACTCTCGCCTTTCCGCATGACCTCGCCGAAGGGAATGCAGCAGTCGAAATCGACGAGCACTGCACGGTTATGCTGATCGATACAGATATTCTCAGGGTTGAGATCGTTATGTGCGAAGCCCAAAGAGTGTAAGTGCTCGATCCCAGCTTCGATGTCGTCTAGAACGGCTTCGGCCTCCCTCTGTGGCGGCTTTTCGTGGTATTTGTGCATCCATTGCGTAAGATTGCAGTCGTATCTTTGCAAGCAGAGCTGTTTGATCCGGCCTTGGGCTACCACGCAGCCGTGGTACTGGGCAAGGCTCTCATGGGGATGCTTTTTGAGCAATTCCATCATCTTGGCTTCGTTCAGCACGCTTTCGGCAACCTTTGTTACGCCTGGTTGAGCGAGGTCATAAGTGAAAGACGGCGCTTTGAGGTAGTGCTTGGAAGCGTCATATCCAGGCGCTACGGTAAAGCCCTCAGGGAAGTTGGGATGGATGCATTCTGGTGGCACTGGTTGCAGACAAGCAAGCAGTTCTTCGTCCTCTACGTCTTCTGGGAAACTTTGTATTTTTCCAGTGTACGCGTTGCCGTCTACGAAAGCGCTGACAGATGTGTACATGAATTTTGGAGAACCTCCAGACTCGGATTGCCAAACAGGCAGAAGAGAGAATTGAGAACCATCAGGTGTTTCGTAATCCATGTTGCTCAATTCTTTCGGCTTGAGAAGCCGCGTAAGCCATGCGTTCGTTGGCTTCACGATGCTTCTGTGGCCTAATTCAATTGGAGCTGAAAGAAATGGTGTTGAATTTCTATTGCCCTGCGAGCTATTATATCAGCTAGATAAATAATGGTAGATGGTTTATCATTCTTCGTATTGAAGAAGAATTGCGGCGTACGACAGCGGGCATAGAGCAACAATATAATCACGTGATGACGATAAGAGCTCCGAACCCTCCCTCGTAGATGCATGCACTACTGCATGGTGGACGAGGCAACCGGGCGCCAAAGATATCTTTGAATACCGACGATAGCATCGCGATCATTTTCGATCCTATTCATCACATCACACCCAAGTACCTTCCTCTGACATTACGCGTGCGCTGCACATTATTGAAGTTCTCGTCAATCTGCCCAACCCCCTTCATACGCATTCTCGCTTCCCTCTGCCGCGACGACTGCGCGATTTCATTCCTGTAAATACCCAACCTACCATACGCTGTCAATCATACTGCGACCGATTCTGCATGGGCAAATAATGCTAAAGAATTACAGCTCTTGGTGGGATGCGCGATAGCCGCCGATGGCGGTTTTCCACCATCTGCAGGCTGGGAGTAGGATTTCATACAATGGCGGCAGCATTGGAGAAGAGCAGCTCCCGACAGGCTCCTGCGACTATAAAGATTTGAGTAATGGGGCGGCAGCACCAACTTGTGGATGTAAGAGGTTTTGGTTGAGTAGGAGTCGGCTTGGGGGAAGACATGAGGCGCACGATACTGCCTGGTGCTTTTGTGGCCATCATGCTTGCTTTCACAATGCTGCCTCCGTCGCAAGTCAACCAAGTGGTTTGCAGCAGCGCTCGCAAATCCATGAACCTGAAGCAACTGCGTTCGGCCACCTTCCAGGAGGGCATGTAGGTGAAGGGTCACAACACAACAATATCCATAGAGAGGATCTCATGCCCAAGACAGATGGTTTGGGTATCAGATCGGACCATGCAGCGCCCACACGGTCAATTAACACGCGGCTGTGGGATGCTTTGAATGGCTACGCACGACAACAGGTGGATGGCCCTGCATCTGAGTCGGGCTCGTCGCGAATACCGAGCACGACAGTCCAAAGCCTGACCAACGGCAGACGACCGAGTCCAACGCGTGTTATGCAGCAGACTGCGCATCTTGCGCGTTCTATGGGACCGCCTGTCAACATACCGCAGCCTTACATGAACATTCCCGGAGCCGATGAATACAGTGCAACCGAGGTTGCTACCCCGAGCGCTCAGGGAACGCCAGACATGCGCAACTTCATACCGCCAACAGCTCCACTAGCCAGGTCCGCACCGGCAGACGTCTCTACGTTACGCAGGCGCGCAGCACCCTCTCCGTGTCTACCAGTGCAAGCTTCTATCGAGAAGCCGCAGCCTTCGACGCCAGAAAAGCCACAGCAATGCCCATCACAAATTTCAGGAAGAAGAGAATTTTCAAGACAAGAGGTAGCTGACTTGTTGCAGGCTTACGGCCATCGCATCGATGTGCTAGAGAACCTATCCTTCTCTCATGTACCAGTAGAAGAGATTCAGGACAAGTTTGAAAATTTCGATGGCCGGCTTCTGGATCTTGAGCACTGGCGCAGTGATTACGAACGTG